>JARJHM010001851.1:0-13110 GCA_033356055.1 Carex pumila
TATGGCGGTACTGCAATTTCATGGCGATCGACAAAACAGACACTAACAGCAACATCATCAAATCATGCCGAATTAATTGCTCTATACGATGCTGGTCGAGAATGTGTCTGGTTAAGATCAATGATCCAACACATCCAGGAGGAATGCGGGCTCGAGTCAATCAAAGGAAGCCCGACAGTTCTA
This sequence comes from Carex pumila, assembly GCA_033356055.1. Lineage (NCBI taxonomy): Eukaryota > Viridiplantae > Streptophyta > Magnoliopsida > Poales > Cyperaceae > Carex > Carex pumila. The sequence goes on from JARJHM010001851.1 coordinate 184, forward strand.
TATGAAGATAATGCAGCATGCATTGCTCAAATTAAAGAAGGATATATTAAAGGTGACAGAACCAAGCACATCTCGCCAAAATTCTTCTCAACTCATGATCTACAAAAGGATGGCTTGATAGATGTTTGTCAAATCAGATCAAGCGACAATTTGGCAGACCTATTCACAAAATCATTGCCAAGAAAAGTTTTTGAGCAACTTTCACAGAAGATCGGCATCTGTCGCTTAAAAGATATACATTAAAATGAGGGGGAGTATTATACACGCTGCACTCTTTTTCCCTTCACTAAGTTTTATCCCACTGGGTTTTCTTAGTAAGGTTTTTAATGAGGTAGCATAACTGATCCGGAAGTATCAGTTAATTCAAATTGGTTCTGAAGTACCAAATTAATATTTGTCCTGCAGTACAATATTAATAGTGTATAATATAAGGTAAAATATCTAAGGGGGAGTGTTATGAAATAATTATGATAGACATTTCACCTTCTCCACCTCCCCCACTTTCTATTGGATTTAATTTTTCTATTAACTCTCATGTTAATTGTATGGCTTTTTATTTGCTCTTTCTATCCTATAAATAGAGGTTATGTAAGTGGTTGTAAATGGACATTGAGATAGAGATATAATATAGGAATAAGATTGAGCCTCTCCCAATATTGTTTTGTTTTGTTTTATAATAATATAATCCTATTTTATCAAGTGTGGAGCTCATGTGTGAAACTTTTTTGGGACAGCCAAAAATGACTCAATTAAATTCTTCACTTTTTTCCTTGTAATGCACATCTTTTGCCATTATTTTTACCTTTAATTATTGTAGTGCACGTTTTGGTTGTTGCAAATTTTTGTTGTCTTTCATTGGTAATTAGTGTATACATTTTTCCTCGCCATCATTGTTGTATAACATTACTTGATACATTCTGCGTTCCCCGCATTACGATTTACTTGGTTTTTAGTTTATTACATTAATTAGGCGCATTTCCAACTTCTTATATATCAAGTTCCCAGAAAATGCCTATCAACCTTGTATCCAGTGCTTTCTACCAGGTATTGAGGAGTCCATGATTGTATTAAAAAAACTTGTATATCAACACTTGCATACATATCGTCTTTCAGCTTAAAGAAAATTGGTTACAAATGTCAATAATTTTTTACAAGTTAAATTGGAGCGGAGGCATGTTGACTCAATGGGATGAATTGATCTTTATTTTTATTTTTTTTATTTATGTATAATTTTTTACATAAGTTTGAGCAAAATATCATGGTTACTATAAAATTGATTTTATTCTCAGCATGAAAATTTTATTTAATTGATCTCCATAATTTGAAAATATGACTCTATCTCAGAAATAAAAATACATAGTTTTGCCAAATGTCACTACTACAAAAGGATTAGACCGATCCTGGTTTGAAATCGACAAACTAAAGGAATTGTTAAGTTAGTAAATAAGTTGAAAGATTATTCTATCGGTTGAGCCCATAGGATATGTACAAAAATTTTGTTCCTAAGGGCTCAATCGATTGAGCCCTTTGGAACAAAATTTTTCTAGTTGTATTTCATATTTTTCTAGTTGTCTTTCATCTTCTAATAATTATTTTTCATCTTCTTCTAGTTCTCATTTATCTTGTACTGGTTGTATTTCATCTTGTATTGGTTGTATTTCATGTTCTACGTACTGGTAGTTTTTCATGTTGTCCGGTTCTCTTTCATATACTACTAGTTGAATTTTATCTTTGTTGCTAGTTGTTATTCATTTTATACTAGTTTTTTTGCATCTTCTACTAGTTGTCTTTAATCATGTACTGGTTGTCTTTATGTTCTACTGGTTGTCTTTCATGTTCTAATAGTTGTCTTTCATCTTCAACTAATTATTTTTCATCTTCTTCTAGTTGTCTTTCATATTGTACTAGTTGTCTCTTGTGTTCTACTGATCGTCTTTCATGCTCTACTAATTATCTTTCATCTCCTACTGGATGTCTTTCATCCTCTACTGACTGTCTTTCATATTCTACTAGTTGTCTTTTTATCTATTATTGGTTGCATTTCATCTTTTGATTGTTGTCTTTTATCTTTTACTAGTTGTCTTTCATATTCTACTTGTTGTATCTTCTTTTAGTTGAATTTCATCTTCTTCTAATTGTCTTTCATCTTGTATATGTTGTTTTTCATCTTGTACTAGTTGTCTTTCATTTTCTTATAGTTGTATTTCCTCTTCTAATAGTTGTCTTTCACCTTTCACAAGTTGTGTTTCACTTTCTTCTAGTTGTCTTTCATCTTATACATGTTGTCTTTCATGTTCTATTGGTTGACATCCATATATAATTGGTTGTATTTCATCTTCCTCTATTTTTTCATCTTCTATTAGTTGTATATCATCTTGTATAGATTGTCTTTCATGTTATACTAGTTATATTTTAAGTTGTACTGGTTGTCTTTCATGTTCTACTGGTTATATTTTATCTTGTACTCGATATCTCTCATGTTCTAATGTTTGTCTTTCATATACTAGTGGTTGTATTTCATCTATTTCTTGTTATTTTTCATCTTCAAAAAGTTATATTCATCTTGTTTTGGTTGTCTTTCATGTTCTTCTACAAGTTGTATTTCATTTTTTTTGTTATCTTTCATCTACTACTAGTTGTATTTCATTCTTCTAATTGATTTTGATTTTCTGTTAGTAGTATTTCATTGTCGTTAATCGTGTACTAGATGTCTTTATTTTTTCTAATTGTTGTCTTTCATATTATGCTGGTTGTCTTTCATCTACTACTGGTGGTATTTCATATATTTTTAGTGTTATTTCATCTTCTTCTAGTTGTATTACATCTTCTTCTAATTGTCTTTCATAATCTATTAGTCGTCTTTCAACTTTTTCTAGTTGTCTTTTATCTCGTTTGGCTGTATTTCAAGTTCTACGGGTTATTATCTTCTTCTACTTATTTTTTTATCCTACTAGTTGTCTTTCACCTTCCACTAGACAACACTCTATTTGACAGTATTTGGAGCACTCTACTAGTCTCTCCAAATGGCAAGTTAATATGGCATTTACAACCCAAATACAATACTCCAATTGAAGCTGTTTTGATCACTCTAGTAGTGTCCCCATATGGCATGATAGTTGGACATTTACAACCCAAATACAACACTCAAATTGAAGGTGTTTGGAGCACTCAAGTAGTGTCTCCAGATTCCAAGATAATAGGTCATTTACAACTCTAATACAACACTCCAATTGAAAGTGTTTACAGCACTCTTGTAATCTTTGAATAGAAAAATAATAGTGCATTTACAACCCTAATACAACACTCTAATTGAAGGTATTTGGACCACTCTAGTAGTGTCTCCAGATGGAAAGATAATAGCGCATTTACAACCCTAGTACAACACTCCAATTGATGGTGTTCGGAGCACTCTAGTAATATCTCTATATGGCAATTTACAACCCTAATACAACACTCCAATTGAAGGTCTTTCAAGCACTCTAATAGTATCTCCAGATGGCAAGATAATAGGGCATTTACAACCTAAAAATAACACTCTAATTGAAGGTGTTTCGAGCACTCTTGTAGTGTCTCTATATAGAAAGATAATAGGGCATTAACAACCCTTATACAACACTCTAATTGAAGGTGTTTCGAGCACTCCAGTAGTGTCTCCAAATGGCAAGATAATAAGACATTTACAACTCTAATACAACACTCTAATTGAAGGTGATTAGAGCACTCTAGTAGTGTATGGGATGATAGTATGACATTTACAACCCTAATACAATACTCGAATTGAAGGTGTTTGAAGCGCTTTTGTAGTGTCTCTATATGGGAAGATAAAAGGGCAATTACAACCCTAATACAACACTACAATTGAAGGTGTTTGGAGCACTCTTGTAGTGTCTCTAAATGATAAGATAATAGTGAATTTACAACCCTAATACAACACTCTAATTGAAGGTATTTGGAGCACTCTATACCTCCAGATGGAAAGATAATAGGGCATTTACAACTCTAGTACAACACTCCAATTGATGGTATTTGGAGCACTCTAGTAATATGGCAAGACAATAGAGCATTTACAACTCTAATACAACACTCCAATTGAAGATCTTTGGAGCACTCTAGTAGTGTCTCAAGAAGGCAAGATAATAGGACATTTACAACCCTAAAATAACACTCTAATTGAAGGTGTTTGGAGCACTCTTGTAGTGTCTCCATATGAGAAGATAATAGGGCATTAATAACCCTTATACAACAATACAAATGAAGGTGTTTCGAGCACTCCAATAGTGTCTCGAGATGGCAAGATAATAGGACATTTATAACCATAATACAACACTCCAATTGAAGGTGTTTAGAGCACCCTAGTAGTGTATGAGATGATAATATGACATTTACAATCCTAATACAACACTCGAATTGTAGGTGTTTGGAGCGCTTTTGTTTAGTCTCTATATGAGAAGATAATAAGGCATTTACAACCCTAATACAACCCTCCAATTGAAAGTGTTTGGAGCACTCTAGTAGTGAATCCAAATGACAAGATAATAGGGCATTTATAACTGTAATACAACACTTCTATGGAAGGTGTTTGGAGCACTCAAGTAGTGTCTCCAAATTGTAAGATAATAATAGGACATTTACAACCCTAGTACAACACTTTAATGGAAGGCGTTTGTAGCACTCTAGTAGTGAATCCAGATGGCAAGATAATAGGCATTTACAACCCTAATAAAACACTTTAATTGAAGGTGTTTGGAGTACTATAGTAGTGTCTCTATATTGGAAGATAGTAGGGCAATTACAATGTGTTTTGAGCACTTTAGTAGTGTCTCCATTGGCAAGATAATAGGGTGTTCACAACCATAATGCAACACTCTAATTAAAGGTCTTCAGAGCACTCTCGAAGTGTCTACAGATGGCAAGATAATAGGTCATTTACAACCCTAATAAAACATTCCTGTTGAAGGTGTTTGGAGAATTCTTGTTGCGTCTCTATATAGATTGATAATAGTGCATTTGCAACCCTAATTCAGCACTCTAATTGAAGGTGTTTGCAGCGCTCCTGTAGTATCTCTATATTGGAAAATAAGGGCATTTACAACCCTATACAACACTCCAATTGAAGGTGTTTCGAGAACCCTAGTTGTCACACCCCGCAACCACAGGTAGCGACAGAGCCCCGCCATAAGCATACAACTTCATGTATGGTTACAAAGCAATTAAAATATAATTCACAACATTACAATAAAAGACATAAAACAAGAATATACGTAACAATCCAAGTACAAAATATCCGGTAAAGGTAGAACATATAAATTGTATCTCATACGGATACAAATCATAAGGTATGACATAGAGAATTATATAACAACACAACATACATCTCTAGTCAAATAACAAAACATATACTAAGGTAATATCGTGATCTATACCAAGGGTCAACTACTAGCGTGTCTCTCCAGACCTAGCTGCACCGATACCTATAAAAGGAACCCAAGGGCTGGGGGTGAGAATACAATTTTTAGTGCGAATTTGCCACAATCAAGTTATTGGACTTGCAATTAGACTCCATGTTCAAAAATAAAATCCATACAAAATCACATTCGTAGTTCTATAACAATATATATAAATGAATGCATATGCTCGACAACAATATATTTGGCCTAACTTATTTTATTATGGCTGGTAGTACCTACAGATGTCCCACCGAGCTGGACCCTTTATCAATCCCTTATCTGTAGGGTTACTGGCACCTACAGATATTCCACCGAACTGGACCCTTTATCTGACACCCATCTGTAGTGCTTTGGCTTAATCATTTACTAAAGTCTGGTTCCAAGTCATAAAATGAAAATTCACATGAAATAATTCAGAATGTCGTCATAGTCAATTGACCGTCCAAATGCATTACCATGTAGGGTAATGCCCCCAAGCCACAGACATCACACATAAGTCACCCACAATCACAATCAACATATATATAGTCACCCACCCCTCGTCCCAACCGGTACTAGGAAACATCGAGGGCCGTTCACCTAAGGCCATTAGGATCCTGGGATCAATGTCAGCTAGCCAGACTTTGCAAATTCATTCACATATCATCTCAAAGTCAGCTGATACAGCTCAACCTCGCCATTTCATTCACATATCATTTCACAATCATCAATTTGTGGTGACCTTTATCCATAGTCAATTCATAAGAGAATAATAAAAATGACAACCATACAAATATGCAAATCAACCATACCACAACAATTCGGTTTTAGATGTATTATGCACACAATTCACATAATTCTAATTATGCAACAATCAAACATACAACATGACAATTCCAAGTATGCAACAATCAATCACACAACATGACAATTGAAAAAGATAGTTTAATTTCTGAAAATGAAACATCAAACAAGTCCAAGAACTCCGCACCTAATTACGAGGAGCGTATCTTGCGCTTAAGGTTCAAACGTCTCGAGAGATCTCGCGAAATCGTGCTCAACCGAGCCTATGCCTATATTAACATATACATACTTGGTTTAATCCTGGTTCAACGGTTGACATGCTTACTCGAGTTTAGTAATGACTTATACCTTCATTAACCAATTCCTTATACTGTATTGAGTATTTTTATTCTTCTTTATCACTTAATACCCATAAAATTCACCTAATTTTACATCTGGGTCCTCTAACCCATACACAATTCCATTTTGCAACTATTTGCAAGCATACCCATTTTTGGTCATTCATTATTTTGCTAATTTAATTCTTGTAGACATTTGAGAGTTTAGCATGTGAGAATTCTAAAAGATAACCGAACGATTTTATTCAACTATACTCATTTAATCAATTCATTCTCGTGCTAATTTGGTGGTTGGTCATCTAAAAGATGTTAGAGATAACAATTCAATTTCCCGATCACTTATACCCTAAATTGATCAAAAATCGAAATAATTCTAGGTTTCAAAGATAGGGAAAGGGACTTACCGATTACACTTCTATTAGGTTGGATTAGACTAAACAATCACAATTCTTTCCCAATTTTCGGATTTGAGCAAAACCCTAAATGGAAAATCAAGGTTTAGATGGAATCGAGAAAGAAATGGTGAGAATATCGGATTTTGAGAAGAGATGAGGAAAATGAAGTACCAATTGAAGCAATAGATGGTTACGAGGGAGAGAATCAACAAGTTATGACTTCCTTCTTCAATTTCTCCAAGCTTTTGATGGATTTTAGAGGGAGAAGAGGGGCTCTCTCTCTCTTTTTCTTTCTTTTGGACGGAACACACAAGAGAAGGGGGAAGGATGGAGAGAAAGAAGGAGAGACAATAGGAATTTTGCTAAATAGGCCCTCACATTGTCGGATAAAATGTTATAACGTTTTGGTAAATCGTTATAACGATTCAGCTGGTGAGAAACGCAAGAAATAGCGTATAAAACGCATAATTTAGTGTATAAAATGTTATAACGTTTTATGAAAATGTTATCACGTTTTATGAAAACGTTATCACGTTTTAATTGAATCTAGCCTTCATAAAATTGTCATTTTTATTAAGTTTTACATTGAAAAATGTTACACAACGTCTTAGGAATTTTTTTTTTTTAACATAACACTAGTAGTGTCCCCAGTTGGAAAGATAATCAGGCATTTTACAACACTAGTATAACACTCCAATTGATGCTGATTGGAGCACTCTAGTACTGACTCTATATGGCAAGATAGGGTATTTACAACCCTAAAACAACACTCCAATTGAAAGTGTTTGGAGCACTCTAATTGTGTCTCTAGATGGCAAGGTAATAAGACATTTACAACCCTAAAAGAACACTCCAATTGAAGGTGTTTGGAGTGCTTTTGTAGCATCTCGAGATGGGAAGATAATAGCGCATTTACAACCCTAACAAAACACTCCAATTGAGGTGTTTGGAGAACTCAAGTAGTGTCTCCATATGACAAGATAATAGGGCACTTACAACCCTAATACAACACTCTAATTTAAGGTGTTTGGAGCACTCTAGTAGTGTCTCCAGATGGAAAAATAATTGGGCCTTTACAACCCTAGTATAACACTCCAATTGATGGTAATAGGAGCACTCTCTGGTAATTTAAGGTGTTTACAGCACTCTTGTAATCTTTGAATAGAAAAATAATAGTGCATTTACAACCCTAATACAACACTCCAATTGAGGTGTTTGGCGCACTCTAGTAATGTCTCTAGAGGGCAAGATAAAAGGGCACTTATAATCCTAATACAACAATCCAATTGATGGTGTTTGGAACATCCTAGAAGTGTCTCTATATGTGATGATAATATAGAATTTACAACCCTAATACAACACTTCAATTGAAGTTGTTTGGAGCACTTTTGTAGTGTCTCTTGTTACACTAGGGGCACCTCTAATTGCACAAAAAACTGAAATTAAATTGCAATTGAAAGTAAATAGATGAGTTTAGAGAAATTTGACACGCGGGATGATAACGGAGTTCAGCAAAACAAAGACCTACGTCTCCGGGGCTTCGCAACTTGTGTGGTGCGCCTTTCTATTACTCAATACGAAAGAATTACAACTTGTGAACCGTTGAGCCCTTACACATCAAGCGGGAAGTCAAACGGCCAACTCAAAGAGATGAGAACAAGGTCTCGATTGTCTAAAACACAAGAGAAACACTCAATAGATCACTCTAACCTAATCTAGATCAAAATTAGTGAAGTAGGTTTGAGGTTGCTTGAGGGATTTTGAAGTTTTAAGCTCTCACAACAATGGAGTAGGCTAAGCTCTCAGAAAATCGCTTTTAAAATGATTAGGGTCAGCTGAGATCATTTGGGAAGAGATCCCAATCAACTATTTATAGTGTCAGCTCAAAAATGAGCAATTGGACATAAAACGTTACCAACGTTTTAGTTCAAATGCGATTTTAGGGTTTTAATTTTCTGACAGCTCAGCAAAATGTTATGTAACGTTTTAACCTGTAAAAACTTGATCAAAATAGAAACTCTTTGAAGCTTATCTTTAATTAAAACGTTACAACGTTTTATAAACGTTGCAACGTTTAAATTTGAATTTTCAATCTTTGGTACAGCTGTACTTAAAATTCTGACATCCATAAAACGTTACAACGTTTCATGTTGTTACTGTACAGCTGTGCTTTAGTAGTTCTATAGCTATTAAACGTTACAACGTTTGTATAATGTTATGACGTTTGTAAAACGTCACAACGTTTGTATAACGTTATAACGTTATAACTTGTTTCTGCTTTTGATCAGTTTGTTGCTTCTGACTAATATAAAACGTTACAACGTTTTAACAACATTACAAACGTTTTATCCCAGTTTAGTCAGCCTCACACATACTTTACCAAGTTTCTGATTTTACAATTTGTATTCTTGGTAAAAGTCTTCGTGATTTCTTCGGTCCAAGCATATTATACTGCAGTTCTTACTCTTCTTGGACCTACATAAACTCAAAATAGAAGAAATCGTAAAATTCAATAATTGTATGTTTTTGGAAATTAGTCAAATAGATGTAAAAGATTATTGTACGAACAACAATCTCCCCCTTTTAGCGATTTGCAAAAACATACAATGTGAGTAAGTGCATAAATCGAAAATTCAAAAATTAGTTTACCCAATTTTGATTTTGCATGTCAAGCCATTTGTACCAATTTCTCCCCTTTTTGGAAATCGACAAAAGGGTGAAAAATTAGCACTAATTTAAAGTGCTCCCCCTCAAATTATGCACTCCCCCTCAATTTAGTAATATAATACCGATAAGCCCAAATGAAATAAAATTGAGGAATTACTCTAGTATTTTATACGACAATTTACAAGTTCATTTCAATTAGCAATAAAAATGATTGTCAATTGACAAATTGATTCATGCATATCATCAATGATTTAAATAGCGTTTATCGCGTCATAGCGGCCGGGTTAAAAAAAATTGCGCTATACCCAAATAGCGGCGCTATAGCGTGAAATAGCGCGCTATAGCAGCGCTATTTGGATATGCGCCATAGCTTTTATAGGAGAAAAACGCTATAGCGCGCTATTTAGAACATTGCATATCATAATGCACATAACAATGAACACTAGTCAACTTATTTCATGCATTTGAACATATCATATAACTTGTCAAGGTTCCAATATACACATACATTCATTCAACAATTTTGCAATTTAACCCTTGACAAGTTATCAATTCATACAATTCATATAAATTCATACATCTCATACATATCAATCATCAATAAACAAATTTCCAAGATATAGTAATTCCAACATGTCAAGCGATTTATATTTTTGCATTTAAACCCCTGATTTTTGATCATTTCAACAATTCAACCAATATTTCAACAATTCATCACAAAACACAATTAATTTTAAAGCAATTCAAACGCAACAAATTAAAACTAATTAATGTTCAACACAAGCATAAAACTAAAGTAAATTGTTCACGCATAGCAATCAAATTAGCAAGTTTTTAGTTTTTAAAATAGTACGATCTACTTGTCATCCATGTGGTCGTTTTGTGCATCGGCCACGTCTTCTTCTTCACCTTCCTCTTCAAGCTCCTCTTCCTCACCTTCCAGGTCTTCTTCCTCAACAAGATTCTCACGTGCTTGTGCCGAGCTTCCCGAGGGATCATATTGCTTAACAAAGCGATTCGAGAGACTGGATTGAACTTCATCAAGAGCATTGAGAGCTCAAGCATGTGCTTGCAGTTGTTTCCTTATCTTCATTTTCCCCTTCTCCAGATTGTCGAACCTCCTTTGAGTTGCTTGATGATTTTGTTGAATCTCAAGGCGTTGAGCATTCATCTGTTGGCATAACCATATCAGTTGTGCTTCTTGGCGTTGTGGAGGGACAAACTCACCCGCTTGAGGAACAAACGCACCCGCTTGTGGTTGAGGTGGAGGTTGAGGTTGTACCAGGGCCACTTCTTCTTCCGGGTCCCAATATTGATTGGGTAAGGCATCTGGTAGGTTTATCCACTTGTTTATGTCTCTTGTATCCGGTTCATAACGCCTCAAACCCGATGATGAATAACCATGAATCCATCCGATTTTGGTTAAGTGATCACAACCAAATTAATCGAGAAGAAGAATTCTACTTCTTCAGGTATTTGAATACTATTGAGGCGAATGATTTTGTGAATTAGATGGGCATATGGTAGAGTATGCACCGTGCTTGAAAATGAGGCACTAATGTGACGAACAATGATGTAGGGTATGTTGATACATTTTCCATCCAATTGAATGAGGTGACAAAGGAAGTACATGGGTCCACTCAAGATTTGTTTTGATTGCGGCTTTGGGCATGAGAATGTTATTTATGAAAAGGAACAGTAACCGATGTAGGGGATGGAAGGTGAGAAACATAGATTGATGCTCCGACTATGTTGTTTCGGTCAAACCATTTCTTATATTCACTAGAGGTACCATCGGCATAAAGAGGCCAACTTCTCAAGGGATAGGTTTCCTCCCCTTCATTCAAGACCCCAAGCCATTGAGCCACATTACCAAGAGAAAGTGCAATTTCTTGCCCGCCTACCCAAGAAGTGATGATAAGGGGTTCTTAGATTGTTTGCATAGAATGTGCGAGTTAGAATATCAGTGTAAGAGGTTCACAACAATTCACAATGGGTTCCCAACTCCAATGATTCACATAGTCAATTATCTTGTCATCTTCGGGTTGGGAGAAGGTAACCGATGATTTGTCAAAACGGTAGCAATCGGTTATTTTTCTATTCACGAATGACCCCAAGTAATTTTGATATGCCACAATATCCCGAAAAAGGTATCTATTAGACCGGTGAATTGTCCAGTTTGGTTCTAGGTTTCCACCACTGTTTTGACCATCCTCTGAGTCCACACGGAGTCTTTTCTTACCCTTAGCAACAACACCTTTCTTTGAAGCCATTTGATTGAGTCGAGAGTGAAAGTTTACCAATTTAGAAGTTAAGCGCTTAACCGAGAAGAGGAGAACCCAAGAAGAGCAGTGGTGAAGCCGGATCGTCAATCCAACGGTCGGATCATCGGAGTTGATTGTAGGGTTTTGGCTAGGGTTTTAGAGAGAGAGAGATAGAGTGAGAGAATGAAGATTTTGGGAGTAGATTCAAGTAGAGGGAAGAGAGAAGAAGAGAAATCAAGAAAAATTTCTTGATTTGGTGGAGTAAATTGGCTGGAATAGGTAGAGAGAGAGAGAACGGCGGGGTGGAAGAAGAAGAGAAAATGGAGGAAGGAACGGGTTGGAGAAGAATAAAGAAGGAAAGGGCGGGTTCCAATCTAATATAACCCCTTTTCGCATTAAATCGTTACCGACGTTTTTAAATCGTTACCAACGTTTGTCCAAAATACCGTGTTTTTACCTAAAACGTTATAACGTTTATGTAATGTTTGTGTAACGTTTTTGTGAAACTCTCGGACTTTTAAAGTTTCATGAAACGTTACCAACGTTTCCCAATCGTTACAACATTTATTTTGTATAATTTATCTCAAAATTTTGGCTTAGTATCAGAAGCAAAACGTTACAACGGTTTATGAAAACGTTACAACGGTTTATAAAAACGTTACAACGGTTTAATGAAACTTTAACAAAGTTAGCCCCTTGTCAGATAAACGTTGCAACGTTTCAGAAACATTGTGTAACGTTTTTGTGAAGCTCTCGGACTTTTGAAGTTTCATAAAACGTTACCAACGTTTTCAAAAACGTTATAACGTTTTGTTCCTACAGGGCAGTATTTAAATGAACTATTTTGATTGCAATTAATTATTTTGAAATAAGCTATGAATATGTCTATTCTCTAAGTTCAAGCATGCCTAATCTAAATCTTAATTCATTGTGTTGTTGAGTATTTAGGGGTTTTGTGAATATATCGACAATTTGTTCTTTGGTGTCGATATGTATGAGTTCAATTTCACCTTTTTCTATGTGATTCCTAATA
>JARJHM010001852.1:0-13079 GCA_033356055.1 Carex pumila
ACGAATATTTTTTGAAACTACATATTATTGTTGCTCTAAAATTGAAACGATCGAAGAGGAAGGAGACAGTGTGCGATTCAACTCATTTGACGGCTCGGATCGGATCGAATTATTATATTAGGAATGATTTATTTCGAGTTCGGACCAAGTTCCAGTGATGGATCTAACGCTCAGTCAAAAATGGCTAAGTCACTCCTATTATTTTAAAATTTTAATTAAATTTTATATTTAAAAAAAAAATATATAGTCTAACTACTCTTAAATATTTGACATATATTTAGTTGTAATCTAGTAGTTAAAACTCTATTTTATAGTTTTGCAGGACTACTATAAAAGTATTTTAAAATGCGTACGAGCCAGACGGATGAGCAACATGTGATACTAATTTACCTACAGGTTGTTTCTTAAAAGAAAAAAGAAAAAAGAAAAAGGTGATAACAATTGTACTTGGAGCATTATTGGATTCGATGTGCTTCCAATTTCCCATGGAATAAAGACAAAGCTTTACAACGCCTCTCGGAGTCGGACCCACTATCTTTTCCCACCACCACTACATTACTACATACACGCTTTGTCATGGGCTCATGGCGCCGCTACGCGCCAACTTATCCGTGAGTCATAGAAATTGTTTCATATGTTAACATGAGTTGCACACTTAAATGCTTGTTCCATCTAATTGTATTATTATTGAGAGATGTCACATGGCAATTATTTAATTTAACTATAGATTAAATGAAATTTAAGTTTGAAATTTTACATTTTAAAATTAATTTGTTGTCTACTTATTCATGTTCGTAAAAGATAATGAGATTTGATGTATATTTTATTGTTCATCAAACTATATAAAATCAATAATTTTAAAATATATAAAATCAATAATTTTAAACTATATAAAATCAATAATTTTAAATTCATCGCTAAACAGTATTCAAATTGCACAAAATTTTGTTAGTATGTTTTCAATATTTCAAACTGTATTTTTAATTATTAACTTCATTTATCATCATCGTAAAAATAAAATTATTATTTAGCCGTTCCTCCCACTTTAGTAGTATCTAAATAATTACTATTGACATTGTATAGTAATATTATAACCAAATTATATTGATACTTTTAGTAAGTAGGGACGATTTTGCAAAGTATTATCTCTCTTTATTATTATTTTTGGATATCATTATATTGTAATGTTTTGCTATATGGAATATGTTAAACAGCATTACTGTTAAATTATGAATATTTGTTAAGATTAATAGTTATATCCATATATATTTTCTAAAATTCATAACTTTGTATAATTCTGTGTAAAAGGCAATTTATTCTCTAAATTATATCCACGCTAATGAAATAAATGTCAAGGGCGGGGTACTGTTAGCAAAACTCTATAATTAGCGCTTTTTTCTCAAACCTTCGAAAAAGCTTTGCAACAAAGAGTCGTTTCTCTTCCCCTCTGCGTCTCTTCTCCCGTTCTTTTCGTGAGCTTTGTCGGAATTATAGATCTCTACTCCTCGTATCCTTAATCTGCTTCTCTCTTCTTCTTCCTCCGGCGAACTTAACTGATTCCAGTGCAGAGGATATGGCGACGGATGAAGGATGGGCCTCCTCTTGCCCCGCTCTCCTTAAAAATCTTTCTCTTCTATCTCCTCAACAGGTAACGTTATTTTATCTCTCACTTTCTCTCTGTCTCTTTCCTTGAAACCAATTGTAAGAAATTGATTACAAACGCTTAGTGGTAACTTTTCTACTGCATCCTTTCTGGAGTATCATATCTTAGTTGGAAGCACCCTTATTTGCTTAACATAGCAGTGTCAAATCAAATTGTAAATTCATGAGTGATTCGTTGCATTTACAATAATTCACTGCATAATATTAACATTCAATACAATTTGTCCTGCCATATTTAATCTAGCACATGTAACATTAAGACTTTTGTTTGGGTTTGACTGCTACAGTAGGAGTCCATTGGTAAAGCAGTTATATAGCTCAATTTAATCCAAGGAAGCACAATATAAACCATAAAAAAAAGGAAGTATAGTATAGGGTTTATATAAGCCAAAGGTAGAAATTACCTTGCTGTGAAACAAAAGCAAGTTATGTACCATTCAGTACCAGCAGTAGTACTTATGCATAATGCCTTAGTCCTAATTGGTAAGGCATTGAGATCTAGTTCTGATTTTCATTCTGAACTTTTTGTTTACCCAACATTTGTCTAGATTAGATATTAGTTCTGAATGAACAGTACTTGATATAATTTTATAAATTGCATGGATTCATTATTGATCATCTAATGCTTGTATATAGCCTTTTTATGGTGGATGAGGTAAAGCATTAGATAAATTGGCTGGAACAAAATTACTAATTACGTTTCTCGTGCTCTAAAGTTGTTTATTGAACATTTGAAATGGTTGTTTTCTTTACCAGATTGAGCTTGCAAAGATGCTCCTGAAAGAGGGGCAAAAACATCTTTTTGATGAATGGTCTAATTCTGATCTTGATGTCGAAAAAAAGAAGGCTTTCTTCGATCAAGTTTGGGATTTTACTTACTAATGACAATTTTAATCTCATAATTTTTTTATACTTTTGTGGTACTAAAACTCATAACTAATGCAGGTGGCTCTGCTTGATTCAAGCTATCCTGGTGGTTTAGCATCCTATATTGAAAATGCAAGACAGCTATTGGCTGATTCGAAGGCTGGTAAAAATCCATACGATGGCTTTACACCATCTGTAAGTCTATATCAATTTTATTACAATATAGTCTATGCCTTTAGTCTTACCTAAAAATCTTGCAAAAGGGGCACTGAGGATTACCATAAATATAAATTGTGATTTTCTGATTGAGGTACAATACAGTTCTGTACCGGTTAGAGTAAGTCTTTAGACTAAAATTGAGCCCCCTTTGTTGGCATGCTTTCTGTGTAAGATGAATAGTTCAAGGAACTGGAAATTGACCTTGTGCTGAGGCTAAAAGTTGAGGAATACTTCACATTGAGGATATTGTTAGGTAAAATTTGTCCAATAAAAGACTGATTGAGGAACCAGTTGAGGGTTGAATTGACACTGAATTGCACAGTTCTGAAACTTCGATTGGGATTAGAATTCAAAGTACTACTGACAAGAGCTGTCATCTGGGAAAACATGAATGTAGGTGCCGGCAGGAGAGGTGTTGACATTTGGGGATGAAAACTTCATGAAGTTGGAAGAGGCTGGTGTTAAAGAAGCTCGTAACGCCATTTTTGTTCTTGTCGCTGGTGGCCTTGGTGAACGTCTTGGTTATAAGGGCATAAAGGTAAAATGAGTTTCTTTTATCTATTTGGACCAATGTACAAAGATGTTAATTTTATAATGGGTAAATTTGTGTTCTTGTACGTCTATAAAAAAGATTGTGATCCCCCTTTGAAGAGAGAAAATTTTATGTATGTCTTTACTATGCACAGACACACAATCACAAAAGGAGGAACAAAAAGGGCCCCTGCAATATTTCATCCCATTTAAAGTTGAAAGATAACCTAAGTATTCTATTGTCTTCATAGGTTTTGCTGTGCCCCAAACTAAATATCAGTAAAAGGGTAGTTTTGGGTATTTTAAGCTTATTAAGAGAGAAGGATGTGTCTGATACTTATGGTAATTTTCAGGTCTTATAATCATTGGTACATAATCTTCATCACCTGATAAATTTGTATATAGTAAATTGTTAACCAATCTGATTGATTTGTATGGCAGTTGGCACTTCCGGTAGAGACAACCACAGGAAAATGCTTCCTTCAGCACTACATCGAGTCTATTCTTGCTTTACAGGAGGCTAGTGCTAAGTTTGCACAGGGTATTCCCCTCAATCTCACAAAATCTCTGTTTTTATTTCTGGAGAACTCTTTTTTGTACATCCTCCAAGTCTCCAGGGACATCCTCTGTATATTCCAATCATGGTTCTGCTATTGGCTTATGCAATTTTTTCTTCTTCTTATTGCTTGTAAGCTTACCTTTTGGCATCAGGATTTTACTTGCCTATGAATTGCAATTTGTTTGAATAATTGATGAAGTTGAATCTTATGAGCTAGAATTATGGTTATCATGTTGTCAGCTGAACTTCTGGCTAAGATTCCTTTGGTAATAATGACATCTGACGACACCCATGCACGTACTGTTGAGCTTTTAGAATCAAACTCTTATTTTGGGATGGAGCTCTCACAAGTCAAGCTTCTAAAGCAGGTGTTATTTCTTTTGTTGACTTTTAATTTATTTTTCATAAAAAGATTCATATATTTGTTTCTTGTATTTTCTAAATGTGATACTAACAAATTTTACAGGAAAAAGTGGCTTGTCTAGCAGACAATGATGCCAGGCTTGCACTTGACCCAAATGACAAGTACAAGATTCAGGTATGTTATTGGTTAATGTATTGTTAGTACCAAACCATATATAGCTATTTCTTTTTCTTTATTTCCTAACATGAATCTATTGGCAGACAAAGCCTCATGGGCATGGCGATGTGCATTCACTCCTTTATACTAGTGGTTTGCTTGAACAATGGTACATTTCCCATCTTTCTCATAAGTTGGCAAATTGCTGCTGCTTTTTTTTCTCCAGATATTTATTTATTCTTAATATCCATTTTGTTTTTACAGGAAGGAGACTGGTCGGAGGTGGGTGCTTTTCTTTCAGGACACAAATGGACTGCTTTTTAAGGTTTCTTACTTTTATTTCCTTCAAAGTTGCCCAAATGTAGACAATTGCATTTTAATATCACTACATTTTGTATGGACTTTTAATTTTACTACGTTTGTTGTACCTGACTTTAATTTGACTTTATTATAGGCAATACCAGCATCATTAGGTGTGAGTGCAACAAAGGGATACAATGTAAATTCTCTCGCGGTTCCTCGAAAAGCAAAGGAAGCCATTGGAGGCATCACAAAACTTACTCATGCTGATGGTAGCCCCCCGCCTCATTTTTGTTAATCAGTTGGCTGTTGCATAACATTTCACACTGCATTTTTTCTTACTCCATTTTGTATAGTTTGGTAAAAGTAGCTTAAACAATAGTGCCGAATTATAAACCATAGACACACTTAGGTAACATTTTATATGTTAGGTGTTAAGTATGGTATGTCTGGACTCCGTTTCTTGAGCAGTGCTGCATCAGTACTTGTTGCTGAAACGGGTAATTTTTGGATTTGAGTTGATTTCTATGAAAATTCTATGCAGGTGGAACAATGGTAATAAATGTGGAGTATAATCAGCTGGATCCACTACTTAGAGCAACGGGCCATTCTGATGGAGATGTTAATGATCCTGAAACTGGTTTTTCTCCATATCCTGGTAACATTAACCAGGTATTATTTTTTTCATTTTAATTATTTCTTTCTTCTTACTCTAATTAATAAGGTATTTAGATGTTTTATCTATTCTTGGGTAATGCAAGAAGAGAAAATTCTTTGGTAAATTCTGTAGTGTGTTCGAATTAGCCTCCTTGCAAAAATGCAAAGGAAAGGCAGCCTAGAAATTTCCTTCCCATACCCCCACAACGTGTGGGAGCTTTCGGCACTGGGTACACCCTTTAAATTCTGCAGTGTGATTTTTTTATTTCTTTGTGATAATAAATTTTATTGATGGGATTTTCAGTTGATTTTAGAACTCGGATCATACATTGAAGAACTCAAGAAAACACAAGGTGCCATTGCTGAATTTGTCAACCCCAAGTATGTTCCCATTTCTTTGTAAAATAACCAAAGTTTAATTATGTCATTTAGCTAGTGGTTACATAATTAGTATCTTGAACAAGATACACAGATTCTACAAAGACAGCATTTAAGTCATCTACACGGTTGGAGTGTATGATGCAAGACTACCCAAAAACACTACCTCCTTCAGCCAAAGTTGGTTTCACTGTAAGTTCAATCTCCTGAATGAATTTTTATTTTATTTTAGTCTTTTTAGACTTAGACATTGAAATACATATTTTTTTACCCTCGGATGCAGGTGATGGATACATGGCTTGCATATGCACCCGTGAAAAACAATCCAGAAGATGCTGCTAAGGTATGTTATGCACTGGAAATACTAAACTTCTATATTATAATCTTTGCATAATAGCATGCATGGAACTTCCTTTGTAATAGATAATACTCTGATACCAGTGGTCATCTAATCCTTCTTGGAACAAACTTGTATTGGTCTTAATAGAAATCACTTTCACCCTAGTGTTTTTTAAAGCAATGGCTAAAAAGACTTAGACCTAATACTATATCCTGTATAAAAAAAAATTTAGCGGTATGACAGGATTTAGGAGTGGGCCTTCTAATTGTTAGAATAATAAGCCAATGGAGAAGTCAGAGAAATTTTACTTTGAAATAGCCCAAAATGCAGATTGATCATTTTTAGGTTATTACAATAAGACGGTATGTTTAAAACTTTAAATGTTGAGAAAGTTCACTTGAAGGACCATGAAAATTAATAGAAACTACACAAATTTTCTTCATCTAGGTTCCAAAAGGAAATCCATACCACAGTGCAACCTCAGGAGAGATGGCAATTTACAGAGCTAATAGCCTTATTCTTAGAAAGGTTTGTGTTTGTTATGCTCTGTTCTTTTTGTTGAATATTCATGTTGGTCTGTTTATTATAAACTTTTTGTTTGCTGACTTTTCTTGCTCATTTGTTAATGCCTGTGATTTGATAAGAATTTTATTTATGAATGACAGGCTGGTCTGGCAATTTCTGAGCCACTGAAAGATGTGTTCAACGGACAAGAGGTAGAGATTTGGCCACGTGTAACTTGGAGCCCTAAGTGGGCCCTGATTTTCAAGGATGTCAAGGAGAAGGTTAACAATAAATGCTCCATCACCCAGAGATCAGCCTTGGTTGTCAACGGACAAAAAGTATCCCTTGATGGCCTCAATTTGGATGGCACTCTCATAATTAATGCAACTGATGGTACTGAGGTAGTTTTGTTCAATTTAATCCCTGCTCTCATTTATACTATTTCGTGTCTACTATGGTCAATGTTATTAATATTGCTGTTTTGCTGTTCATTATTATTGTTCTAATTATTATTTTTATTGTTTTTTTTGTTGTTTTTGAACTAGTGAGCAAAATGCCTACTATCGATCTATTGTTATTGCTATTGTCATCATCACCATCATTATCATAATCATTATTTTAATTGCTTTTATTTCTCTTGGGTTAGTTTCAAGTTTGTCCCCACAAAACATAAGAAAATAGTATACCTTGCATGCCCCTCGAAACATGATGATTATCACTCAATACCCTCCCACCTTAACTAGAAAATATGCACAAACAACCCCCTGCCCCACAACCAACACACACACACACACAGAAGAAAGAAACTCCCCCTTCCTGAATTTGGATCCTCCCCGGTACTGGAGAAGGGAATCTTTTAGAATTAGAAGATCCGGACTGTTCTTTTAACTTTGCACGAATCTTAAAGGGGACCCCCTACAGTCAAAGAGGCACCGGATTGAGTTAGGCCTGGCTGAGAGTTAATCTGAGCTATAAAGTTGTGGCCCCACTGTCCAATACCTGAGAGGATACTTGTCCTTTCTTCCTTATCTATTAAGATTTAAACAACGGAGGTTTTAGTTCAAATCAGTACCTTTCAAAATGTGTATTGGGAATGGTATAGAGAACGTTTATTCATGTTCTGTATAGTTTTGGAGGACATTTTATATTTTTTTTGAATGATTACACATAATTTCTATTTTGGATAAATATACATGATGATTTTTAGTTCCCCAGGGTCAGCTTGACACACTACACATTATTTTGGTTATTGTGGCAGGTTGAACTTAGTGGCGTTGTTCTCAACAAAGGGTGGAGTCTCGAGCATGTTGACTACAAGGAAAACTTTATTCCTGAAAAAATCAGAATCCGTGGTTTTAAGATAGAGAAAGTTGAGCAGCTTGAGATCAACTAAACCAAACCCCACTCATACAGTATAAACATATGAGTTTTTCAAGAATCTTGGCTTAAGAGTTGAGAATTTGTCCATTTGTATGATCCAATGTATTTATTTTCTTGTGTAGAGGAGCATTTTTTGTTTAATAAGACGCATTTGTCCATTTTTATGATCCCATGATAGCTTTTTTGGTCAATAAGATTCAGAGTACTATCCATTACCGATTAGTTGTGAATAATCAATAAGCATTGGTCAATTTTTTGGATTATTAACCATGTTTTGATGTTATCTATTTATAATATGCATGACATACTCTGTCGCAATTAAGGATTGCAATTTGCAATATTAGGACATGCGTGCTCTAAACTTGTCAGTTTTGTTATTGGTTGCTCAATTGCTTGTATCATTGATTTGTTATACTTAATGCACCTCTAATTGAACAAAAACTGAAATTAAATTGCAATTGAAAGTAAATAGATGAGTTTAGAGAAATTTGACACGCGGGATGTTAACGGAGTTCGGCAAAACAAAGGCCTGCGTCTCCGGGGCTTCGCAACCTTGAGTGGTGCGCCTTTCTATTACCCAATACGAAAGGATTACAACTTGTGAACCGTTGAGCCCTTACACACCAAGCGGGAAGTCAAACGGCCAACTCAGAGAGATGAGAACAAGGTCTTGATTGTCTAGAACACAATAGAAACACTCAATAGATCACTCTAACCTAATCTAGATCAAGATTAGTGAAGTAGGTTTGAGGTTGCTTGAGGGATTTTGAAGTTTTAAGCTCTCACAACAATGGAGTAGGCTCAGCTCTCAGAAAATTATTTTTAAAATGATTAGGGTCGGCTAAGATGTGAAGAAGAGATCCCATCACTCTATTTATAGTGTCAGCTCAAAAATGAGCTGTTTGAATTAAAACGTTATAACGTTTTAGTTCAAATTGCGATTTAGGGTTTTAATTTTCTGACAGCTCAACAAAAGCATTTAAAAACGTTACGACGTTTTATAAACGTTACATAACGTTTTGTTCAGTAAAATCTTGATCAAAAACAGGAATTGTTTGAAGCTCAGATTTAATTAAAACGTTACAACGTTTTATATTTAACTTTAACATTGATTCAAACAATCATAAAACGTTATAACGTTTTAGGTCGTTCAGTAAGCCTATATTTTATCATATTTACCATTTCTGAAACGTTACAACGTTTTATGAAAACGTTATAACGTTTTACGTTATTTTCTGAGTTTGATCAATCTTTCTTTAACGTTTTTGACAGGTTTAAAACGTTATAACGTTTTATAAACATTACCAACGTTTTCCCTCTGTAAAAACAGTCTCAAACTTACTTACCAAGCTTTTGATTTTACAATTTATATTCTTGATAAAGGTATTCATGATTTCTTCTGTCCAAGGATATTACATTGCAATTCCAACTCTTCTTGAACCTACATAATCTTAAAATAGAAGAAATCGTAAAATTTAATAATTGTATGTTTTTGCAAATTAGTCAAATAGACGAAAATGATTATTGTACGAATAACAATCTCCCCCTTTTGACGATTTGCAAAAAACATACAATGCGAGTAAGTGCATAACTCGAAAATTTGTCCCAATTTTGATTTTGTATATTTAGCAATTGTTACTAATTTCTCCCCCTTTTTGAAATCGACAAAAGGGAATAAAAATTAGCACTAATTTGAAGTGCTCCCCCTTAAAATATGCACTCCCCCTCAATTTTGCAATATAACAATAATAACTCACAAATAAAATATAATTGAGGGAATAATTCTAACATTACAAGGCAATTCACATCACATCATGCATATCATATGCATGTAAATCATTTCAATTCATGCAATCCAAGTAATTCAATAGAACTTGTCAAGGCTCCAAGATATCCAATTGGACATATTTAAGCAATTTTGCAATATAACCCCTAACAAGTTAGCAATTCATATACTATAAATGAAATACATACATCTCATACATATCCACACCAAATAGCAAACATCCAATATGTCAATTCAATCAATTCATGCAATTCAACTAAATTAACCATTTCAAGCATAGAACATAACAAGAGATTTAAAGAAAAGCATAAAAGCCACAATTTTTTGCAATTTTAACCCTAGATGTTTGTAATTTAAATCATAGTTAGCTAATAATTGCAGCAGTTCAACACATTCAAAACATGAATTAAACCTAATTAGTTCAAACTTAAAAACATGCAACAATGACATTAACAATTCATGCATAGACATCAATTCATCACGTTTCAAAATGCAATTATGATAATAAAAATCTACTGCGCGGGTGGATTTTGAGACGGATCATCCTCTTCTCCATCCTCCTCCTCAGCCCCATCAAAATCCAGTTCTTCATCATTATCATCTCTAGTGAATGGAACCGAGCCAGACGCGACACCAAATTGCTTGATGAACCTTTTTGAGAGGTTTGCTTGGCGTTCGTCAAGTACCTTGAGGGCTTTGGTATGGGCCATCAATTGCCTTTCGATTCTTGCATTGGACAAATGTTGCTCTTACATCCTTTGACACATCCACATCATTCGTTCATTTAGATCTTCCGGAATAGGAGGGAATGGTAGAGTGGCACCTTCTTGTGACATTTGTTGATGCATTGGTTGATAGTTGCGTTGTTTTGATTGTGAAATAGTGAGTTGTGGTGGCTGGAATAGAGAGAGAGAGAGAAAAAACGGCGGAGAGAGAAAAGGAGAGGAAGAGATGGAAGAGAAAGTGGGAGAGGAATGAAGAAGAAGATAGGGAAAGGCTATTTTTAGCACCTTTTCGTCATAAAACGTTACAGACGTTTTATAAAACGTTACAACGTTTTGTGAATTTACTGCGTTATTGACCTAAAACGTTACAACGATTTCAAAACGTTATGTAACGTTTTCTTCTGTCTTGGAATGACCAATTTTGCAATTTTTGAATTTGGAACATTTATTTAAATTGTTACAACGATTTGTAAAAACGTTGTAACGTTTTAAACAGGGAAACTGCTCTTTAAAATGGCTAAGTAGCGGATGAGAATCGTTACAACGTTTATAAAACGTTACACAACGTTTATAAAACGTTACACAACGTTTATAAAACGTTACACAACGTTTTGTACTGTAAAGTTTAACATAAATTGAACTATTTCGACTTGTATAAATTATTTTAAAACAAAGTTTTGATATGCCTTAATCTCTCAGTTCAAGCATGCCTAATTTAAATCTTAATTCATTGTGTTGTTGAGTATTCAAGGGTTTTGTAAATATATCGGCAATTTGTTCTTTGGTGTCAATATGTATGAGTTCTATTTCACATTTTTCAATGTGATCCCTAATAAAATGATACCTTATTTCTATGTGCTTGGTTCTAGAATGAAGGACCGGATTTTTGGATATCATAATGGCACTAGTATTGTCACACATAATTGGTACGTTACGGAAGCGAATTTCATAATCATTTAGGGATTGGATCATCCAAAGAATTTGTGTGCAACAACTACCGGCCGCTACGTACTCGGCTTCCGTTGTGGAAAGAGCAACCGAGGTTTGTTTGCGACTCGACCAAGATACAAGTGAACCACCAAGAAATTGGCATGTACCACTTGTGCTTTTTTCTATCCATACGGTCCCCGGCAAAATCGGCATCGGCATATCCTATCAAGTTTAAATTAGATTGTTTGCTATACCATAATCCCAAATTTAAACTACTCTTTACATACTTAAGAATTCTTTTCACGACTTTCAAGTGTAATTCTTTGGGATTTGCTTGATACCTAGCACATAGACAAATCGCAAACATTATATCGGGTCTACTAGCGGTTAAATAGAGTAGGCTACCTATCATAGCTTGGTATTGAGTGATGTCCACCGATGTGCCATTTGGATCCGAGTCAAGATTAGCATTCGTAGCCATTGGAGTTTTGCTTGTATTGCTTTCGGTCATCCCAAACTTCTTGATCAACTCCTTCGCATACTTGATTTGACTCACAAAGGTGCCATGCATGAGTTGCTTGATTTGGAGTCCCAAGAAGAAATTCAATTCACCCATCATGCTCATCTCGAATTCACTACTCATAAGAGAAGAAAATTCCTCGGCAAGTGCCGCATTAGGTGAACCAAAAATTATATCATCTACATAAATTTGCACCACCAAAAGTGATCCATCTCTTTTCTTAGTGAATAGAGTTGTATCATTTTCGCCTCTAATGAATTCATTGTCAATTAGAAAGGAACTTAATCTACCGTACCATGCTTTAGGGGCTTATTTGAGTCCATAAAGTGCTTTGGTGAGTCTATACACATGATTAGGAAATGTTGAATCAACAAAGCCTTGAGGTTGATTAACATCCATTTGAAATAATTTGAAATTCTTGTTTGAGGCATATGCTAAAAGCATTCTAATGGATTCAAGACGAGCTACGGGTGCAAAGGTTTCTTCAAAGTCAATACTCTCTTGTTGTTTGTACCCTTGAGCTACCAACCTAGCTTTGTTGCGAATTACATTTCCATCTTCATCCTTTTTATTTCTAAAGACCCATTTGGTTCCGATAATCATTCTATCATTTGGTTTTGGTACAAGTTCCCAAACTTTGTTCCTTTCAAATTGAGCAAGTTCTTCTTGTATGGCACAAATCCAATTAGGGTCTACATTTGCATCTTTGAAATTTTTGGGTTCGATATGAGATACAAATGCACAATGACCAATCATTTGATTCAATTCGGATCTTGTTTTAACCATTTCCCTAGGATCACCAATTACATTTGAAAGAGGATGAGAGGATACTTCCCTTAGGTCTTGAGGAATTTGGTACTCAATTCGTGGAGGTTGTATCTCTTCGATTTGCATTCCATCAACTATTGGATCCATCTCATTGTTTGTTGCTTCCTCAATTCTTTGATCCGTTTCAACATTTGTTGCTTCTACTTCGAGTTGAGTCTCAACCGTGTCGAATCTCATCTCAACTTCATCTTGATCAAGAATTGGCACTTCAACACCTACAATCTCAATACCTTTCT
Organism: Carex pumila; assembly: GCA_033356055.1. Classification (NCBI taxonomy): domain Eukaryota; kingdom Viridiplantae; phylum Streptophyta; class Magnoliopsida; order Poales; family Cyperaceae; genus Carex; species Carex pumila. The sequence goes on from JARJHM010001852.1 coordinate 12,943, forward strand.
CGATCTTTTGGTTAGCATTTTCATCAAACTTAACATGCACGGATTCAATTACAATTCTTTGAGATGGAATGTAAATTCTATAGGCTTTACTTGAATTTGAATACCCTGCAAACATTCCCTCAATAGATTTAGAATCA
>JARJHM010001853.1:0-13056 GCA_033356055.1 Carex pumila
CCCCCCCCCCCCCCCCCCCCCCCCCCCCCCCCCCCCCCCACCACCACCACCCTTTCACACAGGGGAGATATGCGTGTATCAAAAAAGGTTGTAGAAGATCAAAACACCGCCTAAGGTGAAGGTCTTTCTCTGGGTCATGTTACAAAACAAACTTCTCACAAGAGGGGATCCTGATACGCAGAGGTTCCCAAGCAACACAGGGATCAATGTGTATTGTGCGGTGGTACAGTGATCGAGACAGATGTACACCTAGCTATTCTGGGAATATGCATATATACATCACTATACTGGTGGTCTCTATTGACATCTTTCAACAGTGGCCAACAAATGATAGGTGCAAGATCGCATGTGCATCGTGGATAATAGTGTCGCTACGGTTGGTGATGATTCGGAGGAAAACATGGGATATGTATGGGCAGCGGGACTGTGGGCTATATGGCTCGAGAGGAACAACAGGATCTTCAACCAAAGGTCGAAATCCCTGCAAATCCTCATGAGAGAAACGGGAAGTGAGATCAGGCAATGGATCGATCACTGCTAAGGTAGCTAAGTATAGGTTGTGTGGCCAATTGTGTATAATATTTTCTTTCTCTGTAATTTAGTTATGATCTATACTTTTAGCCCACTTAGGAACTGTAAATAACTTTCTTATCAATGAAAATTGTAAGATGGCTGGTTATCATCTTACCCTAAAAAAAACATAAATTCTAAAGGTCTACCAATGCTGTGTACATACCTCCTATTTCAAAGTTTGGAAGTAGCTGAATGGAATAATCGTCCGAATCCTCAAAGTAAAATGTCGGCCCAAAGTCGAAGTCCATTGTCTCCTCAATGGGGGTATTCATATCAGCACAAAGGGTATCATAAAAAGAGCACAGAGAGTCCTTTGTGGTTCCAGTTAAATCTGTTTGTAGACGAGTTACACAACCAACCATGAAGGTTTTTACCCAGTCATGTGATCTTGTGCTTAAACTGTAAAAACAAAAACAAAAACAAAAATAAGAAGCAAAGGCAGATAGAGAGGGACAATTTTTCTCGAATACAAGTATGTAAATGGCACAAAGGCGATTGTGAAATTTCCTACTTCACATAGAAGAGTTCACGTTTGAATAACTGGCGGCCTTCTTGAAAGTACTCAACATCAAACACTGCATGATCGAATGTTCCCAGTCCACCATGGACTGCGAAGGTCAGATTTCGACTTGCTACAAACGATGACAATAATGAAATTAAAAAAGTTTAGAAGTTAGAACATTATCTTTAGTGATCCATTTTTAAAGAGAATTACGAAACTTAGAATTGTCAATTTTTCATCTCAGACGCACCACTACAGTGAGTCACTTCTCTCAAGGTAACGCAACCAGTGCAGTCCTTTTGTCCCGGTAAATACTGTTCAAATATCGGTTCACATGTAGGCTCAGCATCAACCCCTTCCATAGCCAAAATGATGACGCCTTCAACACTAAGAGGCAGTGGCATGCTTGGAACCGGAGAAACACTATTTATTCCACTTGTAACCAACGACAAAGATTGTCTTGCATTGGCATCAAGCATGTGCTGAGGCTGTTGCTCGGCACAGGGAGATAACATGAGCCCTTCAAGTGGCGGATCAGGGAAAGCAAGGAAACGAGATACATCACAGTCCGGATCATAGTTCTCCTCTAGATCCATTGCAGCAATTGTGAGAGCACAGAAAACAATAGGGCCTATAAGGCCCCTCACCTCTTTTCTCTATGCTGGTTGAAGGCGGAGACTAACGCAGGGGTTTCAATAGTAGTATTGCAGAAAAGAGAAGTTTGATGGAATGGCGGTGCGTTTTATGTAGGAGAGGAGGGACCAAGGGCAAGGGGTGTGTGCGCAGGTGTACGGTAGGATGAGAGTGTCAGTAACCACTTTTCGATTTGGAAATTTTAGGTAGAAAGGTGCGAAACTGAGAAGTTCGTATCTCCTCAGGTACCGGACTAAGTACAATGGTCCAGCAGGACAAAAGTATCACGGTAGTCGGGTAAATAGGGGAGTCGTTTACAGATTCGTGCCAGATTAAAACTAACGACTCAGATCTAATTGTACACAGTCAGGTATTGTACTGGATCGGAATTTCGGAATAAGACAACTGGATACGAGTTCCGATTTGCTGAGGCGGTTACCGAGTGTTATCATGTAGCGAGTCTATAGTAAATTATAAAATCCGGCGTCTCTAGAGTCTAGACTGAGAATAGTCACGAGATTTGCGAATTATAAGCGAATTAAATCTGAATAATTTATTTTTTTGGTTACGTTAAATCAAATATTAAATTATTTAGTTAACTAAATTTTGACCGAACTAAATCTAAATAATTTACGAATTTTATGAATTTTTCTCAAATTTTTCTCACAAGATCTTCTTTTTTCTCACAAAATCTTTAGTTCAAATAATTTCGAATTATTCTCGAATTATATCTAAATTATTTTCAAATTACGAAATTTTGAATTTGTTAAACTGAATCCAAATAATTCATTTGTGAATGTGCAAAGACTGCAGGTAAGTATACAAATCTCTTTTCAAATGCCCAAGTCATGATTAGCTTCTCGTTTTAGATTCAACGAATTATACTCAGGTTCAATTTAGTCGCATGAGAATTTCTATTTTTGTTTCAATGGACAAGGTATAGAGTGACATGTAGTTCGAGTCCGACTACCTTGCCCTTTTCAGAGACAACAACAATAGACCAAGTCCATGTGAAGTTTCCTTACGGATAAGGCCACATGACTCGGTGCCTCTTTTAGAAACGTGATTGATTCCATCTGCCCGTTTTGCCCCGCGCTCGATTTAATTTTTGAAATCTTGATCCATGAAAAGCCCAGTATGTAATGAGAAAACTACTCGAGGCCCAACATATTCTTAAGCCATTTTTTTTTTCTTTTATTTTGTTATTATGTTCCTTTCTTTTTTTTTTTTTTTTTTTTGTCACGTGAAGGTACTCGGTCATTGTTCTTTTGCGTCCCATAAGAAATATATAAATATGGTCATATGAAGATTTTTTTTTTTTTTTTTTTTCAAATATGGCCGTCTTGCCCAACCTCTTTCTATAATTTTAACCCCAGCTAGCTACACGGAAAATGGATTTTACTTTTAACTCAGTGCGTTCATTTGTGGAAATCGTACTTGATCCTTGGTTGGAGATCTTAAAAGAGATAGATGGAGCTAGAGTGGAAAAAACATGTATTGTCGTATCATGTTATGATACGACTAACATGTCATGATTTTGGTTTCGTATCGTGCCGTGTTGTTATCAAGTTAATTTTTCACGTGCCATGCTATGACTAAAATATCAAAGAATAGTCACGGCACGCGAATGGTCACACCATGCCTAAACGTGTTGTGACAAAACATGCTTCGAATGATTATTTAATCATAATTTAAGTTAGTTGATTAAATATTATTTAATCATAATATAAGAGGAGTTACGGTGAGTTCCGAAGTAAAGCGACTATTTTACTTCACACTTATATTTTGCGATTTGAAACTCCAAACGACTAATCCGAACCACTCAACATGATCTCCATATTGAAATGTACTTGGAGACCAAATTTTATATTTTTTGGAATTTGTTTACTATTTATTAAGTAATTTTGAAAATCACTAATCCGATGGTCCATGAATTTTTACTTTTCACAGCAAAACAGTAGTTTTCAAAATTGATTCATAAATAGTAAAAAAATTCCAAAAAAATGTAAAATTTGGTCTCCAAGCACATTTCAATATGGAGATCACATCTAACGATTCGGATGGATCTTTTGGACTTTCAAAATGAAAATACGGCGTGAAGTAGAAACGCGTTTTACTTCGCAACTCACCGTAGCTCATCTCTATATATAAATCATGTGATGATATAATTTTTTTTAATATCTTACTTAGGTTTAGTTGATCTTATTTTTTTTATCCATTAATTCAGTTTTAATTTTTATTTATAAAATAAAATTCTCATTAAAAAGGAGGAATCTTTATAATCAAGGACCTCCTTTCAAAAAAAATATACCACCTACGAGCTTTACGAGAACTAATTAACCCATTTAAATATTAAGGAACTAAAAGAAATCATTTTGAAAAAATAAAAAATAAAGAATACCGTATCCATTTGTTCTGATTGTGATTTTTTCTGAAACATAAAATATTTTCGATTCAAAGAAATTTCGGCTCTAAAGAGTCTGTGTTCAATTTTTAATTTTTTGCGAATGAAAAGTTTGGATTTTAATTTTTTTTTTCAGATCCATCTATGCCCTTGAAAAATCTTACAACTCTTTCTATTTGCCTTTAAGAATTTCGATATATAAAAAATTCTTCGGATCATGAGCATCCGTGTGGGTGGCCATATCACGTGCGGCACCTCCAGGTACCCACGTGGGAATGAAAGTGCCTGGTGATTGGCCCCCACCATATATTTTCCTTGTTTCATGATTGCAATTTTCAGTTTAAACAGAGATTTTAATCCCTCGTTTCTAAGTGTTTCGAGTGCGTATCCTGTGAGATATCTCATATTTTGCGTGACCGATGTGTCCAATGTCCATTCGGGGATAGCGCGGGGGCCAGTATTATTTGTGCTTCGAGATTTGTGTAGAATATATTTGAACGGTTAGAGATTTTCCATAAAACAAACAAAATATGAGATATCTCAGAGGATACGAATTCTGTTTCCAATGCAGCAATGGCCAAGTGAGAATTCGTATCCTCTGCATTAACTCAAAAGGGAATCTTTTGAGTTAATGAATCTTGGCCATCCGATCTGTTTCAAGATTTGTATAGCATAAATCCGCACTAGTATTAAAGGGCCTCCTATATCATAAGCAGGGATGAGATTGACTCCGTTTAAAATCAGACGGATGAGATTTATTAACTCCAAAGATTCCCATTTGAGTTATTGCAGAGATACGAATTCTCCAGGTGAGGGGTTGACCAGGTCTCCTATTGAATTCGGAACCAAATAAAGCTGGATTTCGACGGCACAAATATTAAAGGAATCTAGGGCGTTAGACCTCTGACCGGATTGGTTTGAATCTTGATTGGACAGTTCAGATCGGAACTCAAAATTTGGGTTACTTGGGGATAGGTACCAGTCTTCTATGAGATCCACAATGAATTGGGAATTTGAGATCCTCTGTTGCAGATATGCATTGCCATATGGTGCAACGACTTTGAATTGAAGGATTATATATTTACACCCCTGCAATTTTAATTTTTTTTTTTAATCTTATTGAACTTAGAAGTAATTATAAGTGGTGATTTGAGACATTTAGAAGTAGATTTCATATGGCCTTCATGTATAAAGTAACTATTTAAACATTAAAATGAATAATATTGAATCCAAATACATACCATGATGCGCTATGTATACTATACAAAGTAACACGGTACAAAGGTAGCTCAAACAGTAACGGAATTGGCCTGGAAGGGAATACATTAATTAGAAGCCAGCAATAAGAGAAAGGTTGCTGAGTTTTCGACCCAATTTGGTCATCTCGGGTCTGAACGACAATCTGAAAATGGGGCTTGTAATGGACACCAGGTAAATGTCTTAGCTCAAAGAACCATCTCGTCTATGGTAAAAAAAGCTGAGAGTAAAGAAGCACACAAGAAAATTGCTCTCTCCATCGTGAATGTTAATTTGTCTTTCAATTTGTTGAGGTCTCATGACTTTTGAGAAGCTGTTAGGGCCATTGCTCGAGCTGGACCTGGTTATGAATCACCTAGTAGTGAGTTAGCTAGAACTAAGTTGTTGACAGAATTGAAAGATGAAGTTGCCATCTATGTTCGGTCTATTAAAGAGTCTTAGAGTATATCCGGTGTCACTATCATGTCTGATTCATGGACTGACTCTAAGAATAGGCCGTACTTGAATTTATTGGCAAGTTCTCCCAAAGGGGTTGTGTTTCTCAAGTCTCTTTGTACTGTTGGGAATAAAAATGATGCTTTATATATTTTCAAGTTCATATCAGAAGTGATAGACAACATTGGAGCTGAAAAGGTAGTGCAGTTTGTATCCGATAATGCTTCAAACTATGTATCTGTTGGTAGGATGATTGAGGAGAAATATCCTACCATATTTTGGGTAAATTGTGCTGCGCACTATCTTAATCTCATTTTCAAGGAGATTGATGGGATTAGTGGAGTATGCTTAGTATTAGAGTGTGCAAGAAAAGTTGTTCGGTTTGTTTATAAGCACCAACATGTTACATACATGTTCAGAGCAAAGACCGATGGTAGAGAGTTGAAAAAACCTGGGGTAACTAGATTTGCAACAAACTTTTTGTGTTTGCAGTCTATATTGAGAGAAGAGGAAGCACTTCGATACATGGTCGTTTCACCCGAGTGGCGGGGTTTAGCTCCATGTAAAAGCTAAGAAGGTATTGATATAAAAGCGATCATAGAACAAGAGTCATTTTGGGAATTTGGGAGAGACCTTCTTCGTGTCATGGAGCCTCTTGTGAAGGTTTTAAGGTTGGCTGATGGTGATGGTTCATCTTCAGGTTATATTTATTTTGCAATTAAACTGGCAAAAGAAGGAATTAAGGAGTTCTTTAACCATGAAGCCGAGAACTATTCACCCTTCCTTAATGTCATAGAAGATAGGTACAAGAAATCTCTCAAATGTGATTTGTATGCAGCAGCAGCCTATTTAAACCCCCATTTGTTCTATGATGGATTAGTAAAAATGAATAAAGATATCAAAGAAGGTTTAGAAAATGTAGTAAAAAAGCTTCTACCTTCAGAAGAGGCACAAGCTGCAATAATGAAAGAGTTGAAGGATTATCATTCTTTAGATGCTAGCATTTTCAGTCCCATGGCAATCAATTCTCTTCACATATTTCATCCAAGTAAGCTTTTTATTGTGTTGTTTCAGCTTATAAGTTCATGTGCATTGTACATCTTGTTTATTTTTATTCTCATTATTTTGTTTATGAGTATTTTGGGGTAGGGATATGATGGGATATGTGGGGTGGTGCAGTTCCTATACTACAAAACATGGCCATCAAAATATTGAGTCAGCCTATAAGTTCTTCTGCATGTGAGAGGAATTGGAGTGCTTTTGAGGCAGCTCATATTAAGAAACGGAAACGGATGGAACCAGAAAAATTACAAGATATTGTTTATGTGAGGATGAACAATCACTTTAAACGTACTATGGTTGCTAAAGAGAAAGCTGATTCAGTTCCAATTAACCTTGCAAAAATTCATGCATATGAAGGTGACGTTGAAATTGCAAGAGAGGAAAATGAAGGAGATAGTGGATCTGAGGCTGATGAAGTCTCCAATGATGCAAGCTTCAATGAATCAACATTTAATTTAGATGATTTACTGTAATCTTTAAAAGTTTTTAATTATGATTATGAAAGTTTAGAATTACTTTTGAGAAGATGTTAGTTATATAACTATTTTTTGGACTTCTAACTTTTGTATTTAATCAGATGTAATGAATCAATGGTGTGATATATTATTTACATGTTATTTACTTGTTATATACTTATATATGTGTATGTGTATGAAGGTGATAAAAAATAGAACTAGGAATCTAAATGTTAATTTTACACTTTCAATTTCTTGACAAGTTGATTTGTTTACATATTAATGAATTAATTCAGATCAAGATGATGTTTATATTGCTTGCTATTTACTGGAATCCATTCTTGTTACTAATTTTTGTTAAACTAAGCTATAAATTTGATAGGACTTATAGAGTAGAATTAAATAAACATGTCTATGTAAAAATTTCTATTTTTACACTAAAAAAAATGAACAAAACAATCTCATTTTTTTTACAACTTTAGTATTTTAGTATATTATTTGGTGTGTACAGAAACAAATTATTCTCGAATTATACCCGAATTATACCTGAATTATACTAATTTGGTGTTTACAAAAAATAATTATTCCCGAATTATTTCCGAATTATACCCGAATCAGAAATTTTTGACTCTGCCGAATCTTTCCCGAACTATTAAGTTGTCACTATGATGTATAGTACCGTAGCCTCATTCTTGTCAGAATTCACATCCCCTCAAATTACCACAATTGAATCAGACAGTCCAAAATTGTTCTTTTTAACTTGACACAAATCTCAAAGCACAAATAATACTGCCCCTGCGCCATCCCGAACAAGCATCAGCTGAGAGTAAATCTGGACCGTCCGTTTGGCAGGATATGAATCCCGCTTCGACTGTTGGGGCGAGGCGAGTGACCCACCTCAGTAATAAACTCACGAATCTTGATACACCGGCCCAACAGCCGAATGCCAAATTGACAGTAATGAATAAACTCTCCAATGTTGATAGTTGATACCTCCAACAGCCGAAATGATTGTTAGGTGTTCTCTAGCGGGTTAAAGACCCCTCGAAGTTGTGCTCGTAACGTGGGTTGTTGGAACCAAGACTCAGAGAGTAAGACATAATGTTTAATTAAAACAAATCCACAAGCACATTAATTATTTCTGGAATATGAATTTGATTATTGTTTTTGTCATTTTGCAACAACAAAATAATGATTGATTTAGACATTTAGTAAGATCGACTAAGACCCGGTAGAACATGAAACAAAATTTTCCTTTGCTAAGCTTGACCTCCAATTATTTAAAGTGAAAAATATTTTTTTAAAGTTGCATTGGCAATTGTTCAACTATGAACTTTTTGTAAGAGAGTGACAAAAAAAAAAATTTCACAAATTGTAGCAGGATTTCGTAATTTTTATTTGCAGCCTTCAAACATTCGTCTAGATAATAAGATAAAAATGGCTTCAAAGTTAAAACATTTGTGAGAGGCACTATAATTAATTTTTTGGTCCTAAATCAATCATTAATTTCTGTTGTGCAAAATGACAATACCAATAATGGAATTCAAACATTATTGTATTTTATTTGGATAAAAGGGCTAAAATGCCCCTGAAAAAAATGGCTTATATAGTAGGAGTTCGCATCGTATTGTAAACGGAGTCCATCCGGCTTGGCTTCCATCTAAAACATAAGAGATCTTCAATATTAATGCGGATTTAATTCACACGAATTTTAAAGTTAATCGGACGGTCTAGATGTATTAACTCAAAAAATTCCTTTTTGAGTTAATGCAGAGGATACGAATTCATATAGTAGCATGAAAGTTTAGTGGAAAATTAGCGTCAAATTTGCAAATACATTTCGATAGAGAAATCGAGTCCCAATTAGGGAACCAAGAAGGGCAATGCCTCTGTTAGGTCAAGATCACTTTTAATTGACATTGATTTCAGGTCCATAATTAAGGTGCCGTTCAGTGCACGTTGGCTGAAATCTATGGATTTTACCTGACATAAATTTCTCTTAAGTGACTTATATATATATATATATAGAGAGAGAGAGACAGGCTAATATGCTTTTGGCAGCACTTCGGCCGAAGTGCTGCCACCTCATTTTTGATTTTTCAAAATCCAAATGATCGATCCGAACCGTTCATCTTGTTCTCCATATTAATATCTGCCTGGAGACCAAATTTTACATTTTTTTTGATTTTTTTTGCTATTTATTAAGCCACTTTGAAAATCGCTGATCCAACGGTGGCTTGCCAAACAGTAAAATCAGGGGTTCACCGTTGGATCAGCGATTTTCAAAGTGGCTTAATAAATAGCAAAAAAATTCCAAAAAATGTAAAATTTGGTCTCCAAGCAGATATTAATATGAAGAACAAGATGAACGGTTCGGATTGACCATTTGGATTTTGAAAAATCGAAAATGGGGTGGCAGCACTTCGGCCGAAGTGCTGCCGAAAGCATATTAGCCTGTCTCTCTCTATATATATATATATATTATCTCTTGTTAACTATTAAAAACTCTTTATTTGCACCCTAATTACATAATTAATTGATTGTTAACTTGTATTACCTCTGTTGAAAACAATATAATGATTGATTTGTCATTACTCACGAAAAGCCCATGGTCCCTTGCATCAGCGGAGGAAAGGCGATATTATGAGCTTTGAATAGTACAATAATCTATTATAATAAAAAAAAAAATTAAGAAGAAGATAGTATTATTGATCCCTACATGCAAGCATGCGAAAGTTATGACATTAAATCTTCTCCAAGTCTGAATGAAAAAAAAATAACAAAGAGAGAAGGAATGTGAAACAGTTACACGCGTTGTGATTGAATACAGCACGGTACGGTTCCAGTATAATAAGATACAATGTGATATGCATGTCGATTAAGTGACATGACTATTTAAAAAAAAAAAACAACGACATGCCACAAGATACAACATACACAACGCGTAATATGATCAAATGTGACTACACGTGAATAAAATAATATAAAATATATGTTATTATTTATCTCAGAATAACAATTCAAATCTAAGAATAAATGTAGTATTTTACACATAATTTTTCTTACAACTATATTTCTCAACTTTTCATTTCATATTATTGACTTGTTTCTTAAACTAACTTAAAGTTAGAAACAATAGTCGCACGTGACTAATGTTATCAGTCACGTCATATTTAGACACGGTGTAACATGTGAAAACTTGACTTAATTATAATACGAAATCTAAGTCTTGACGCAACCCTACCCGTCACAAAATTACATTCCTAGCAAAGAGTCGAAAGTATTTGTATAAATTACTACAATGTTTTGTTTTTTGTTTTTTTTTGAAAGAAAGATGACAGTCAAACTTTCAAATTCCATACCCTTGTTATTACAACGAATGATTTACCCTATACGGATTTCATAATTAAATTACTACAATATACTTGTAATAATAGTTGAAGTCTCAAGCCAATTTTTTTATTAATCGAAAATAAAATAAAAATATTATCGCAAAAGTGCATCATTTTGCTGGAAAATCAAAATATAGAAAAAATATGATTGATTATCCCGTCCACCAGACGGGTGGACGGTACAAAATTTTCCGTCCAGATTAGTGCCTTGCTAATCTTCTAAGCAAACAAAATAAATCTTGGACGGGATATCTCGTCCAGCACTGTAGCAATTTTTTTATTCTCTTATATGAATTTTTTTTTGCTACAATGCTGGACAGGATGATCTATCATTTTCATTTTTTATTTTTAGTTAGATTGCTAATTAGAGTAAAGATTAACGAGACGTGATGGTTTATCCCGTCCAACTACAATGTCTGAACGGAATAAATTATCCCATTTTTCCTAAATTTTAATTTTCCAACAAAACGATTTTTTTCACGATATTTTTTATTTTTATTTTTGATTAATAAAAAAAGGGACCCTCAAGCATCATTTTCATTCAGGTCATTTTCCTGACAGACAAACACTGATGACTTGTACAACTGAATAGGGACATAGATTTGCACATGATAGGGATCAATGTCATGACCCATACTTTGAATTTATCAAAATTGAGAAAACAACATTAATTTGTATAACATATAGAGTTGTTTAATTTTGTTTGTTCTTGAAGTAGACAAATATTCAATTATTATACAACCCTTTTTCTCATAAAGTAGGTCTGAACCTTCATTTTCAATTTTTCTATTTTTGATAATTCAAAATTTGTATTTTTGTATAATAAGTTATATTACATTATTTTTTTTTTACCGATGTACAGATAGGGACCATAAAATTACTGCAAATTTCTGGATAAATCTTCTAAGAAATCGTAGTATTAGTAGTTTAGTATGGTTACATTATTTCTTTTAATTTCTCTCTGTTATTTCAATCATGTCATACAATAAAATAAATAAATTAAAAAAATTAAAAAAATAGAAATTTTACGTGGCTTTCGGAATCCTTTCATTGTTTTTTTTTCTTCTACTAATTAAACACAAATACAGAAAATATTAAATTAAAAAGCTTGATCACAAGGCGAACTCAGGTGGTCATATGTTTTGGTACAGCTGAGAATTAACAGCTAACCAGCTTACCAGCAAGAATTAGCAATGCTTCGGTTTGCCTCTGTTTGTAGCAATTTTCCTTTATTATTTATTATTTGCTTCTATATATGTTTCTATTCAAGTAATTTTGGTTTATTTCTTGAGGAGGGATCCACTTACACCATTTTTGGTGATACCCGATTGCACTTTATATTCTCGATGCAAAGTTTTTAGAGTTCAAACAATTAATCAATCCAAATCCTTAAACATAATGGATATATTAAAAGAGGAGGGTTCAAATGCCTCCATTTTTTGTGCCTCCACCATGCCTCCATTTTTAAAAACTTTAATAACTCAAAATTTAAAACTTAGAAGTTAAAATAAAACCGTTGGATATGACTTACATCATTTTATCTATGCACATGTAAAAAATTATGGCATTTCAATTTTGTTTTGGTTGTCATCAAGAGCTTGTAAAAAACACACTAATGTGGATAATTTATGGACATTGATTTTGTTGGGGTTTTGACGGTTCAAACCCATTGATTTAGCTTAACAGCGGAAGTGTGTAAAACAAAAATTTTACGGTTAAGTTAAGCTAAAAATTAAACGAGGTATGTCAGGAAACCTTCCAAGGCGGTCCACCTTCAGTATTCCTTTGGCATCAAAACCTCATTTAATTTATTTACAGATCTACTCCATAATTGATTTTCTAAAGCATTAAATCTATTTACAAATTAAATAGATTAATATAACAATTTATACCTCAATTCCAAATCTCAGTTGGAATGCAGAATAAGCGAGAAGAGCTACACCAAGGAAGGAATCGACTCGTAGTATCACACGTGTGATACCTCTATCGGTTATCCACCAGGACTAACCGGAGAGCGGTTTATTTCTTCTGCCAGAAATACCGTAAACCGCGGAATTCTGCTGAAACACTATTCACCGAGAAAAAGGACGAAATAAATATATTTGTGTCCCGAGATTACTTGGTATCGCTTTAAAAGCTAAACCGCGGGATTTCGCAAAATATATTATTTTCCTAATCTCGAAATAACCGAAATCAAGGAAGAGAGAAAAACCGATTAACAAAGTAATCAGATTAACACGTGAATTAGTGAGTCTTTCTCTCTACCCCTACCCCTCTATTTATAGACTTTTGAGGAGGTTTGCAAAAGACCAAAATACCCCTCAAAACAAATCTATTTACCAA
>JARJHM010001854.1:0-12998 GCA_033356055.1 Carex pumila
CCTAAACCCTAAACCCTAAACCCTAAACCCTAAACCCTAAACCCTAAACCCTAAACCCTAAACCCTAAACCCTAAACCCTAAACCCTAAACCCTAAACCCTAAACCCTAAACCCTAAACCCTAAACCCTAAACCCTAAACCCTAAACCCTAAACCCTAAACCCTAAACCCTAAACCCTAAACCCTAAACCCTAAACCCTAAACCCTAAACCCTAAACCCTAAACCCTAAACCCTAAACCCTAAACCCTAAACCCTAAACCCTAAACCCTAAACCCTAAACCCTAAACCCTAAACCCTAAACCCTAAACCCTAAACCCTAAACCCTAAACCCTAAACCCTAAACCCTAAACCCTAAACCCTAAACCCTAAACCCTAAACCCTAAACCCTAAACCCTAAACCCTAAACCCTAAACCCTAAACCCTAAACCCTAAACCCTAAACCCTAAACCCTAAACCCTAAACCCTAAACCCTAAACCCTAAACCCTAAACCCTAAACCCTAAACCCTAAACCCTAAACCCTAAAACCCTAAAACCCTAAAACCCTAAAACCCTAAAACCCTAAAACCCTAAAACCCTAAACCCTAAACCCTAAACCCTAAACCCTAAACCCTAAACCCTAAACCCTAAACCCTAAACCCTAAACCCTAAACCCTAAACCCTAAACCCTAAACCCTAAACCCTAAACCCTAAACCCTAAACCCTAAACCCTAAACCCTAAACCCTAAACCCTAAACCCTAAACCCTAAACCCTAAACCCTAAACCCTAAAACCTAAAACCTAAACCCTAAAACCTAAACCCTAAACCCTAAACCCTAAAACCCTAAAACCCTAAAACCCTAAACCCTAAACCCTAAACTCTGTGATTGCACGTGGTGTGCCTATAGTGGTAGATCAACCCTAACAAGGTCATGTGATCATTGCCTTCTCTCAACCAAACCAATCCCTTTAGGTAGACTTGTTCGAATTGAAGCCGAAATGTTGAATTCTCCCCTAATTGACAGATTAGAGGATACCTTAGATCTCCAATCAATCAACTAGAGGATCTGGACCAAAACATGAGAGTTGAGGTTTAGAAACTCTAGAAGGTGAAGAATTGACTCCAAAATCTAGATCTTGAACCAACAAACGAGAGTTGAGGTTTAGGAACCTTAGGTATGGTCAATTGAAACTTTCTCAAGAGTTTAATACTAGGTACCAGCAAGAAATGCATCAACTCGAACTTGTAAGCTATGTTCTGGTAAATCAGTACGGGTCTTACAAGAGTGGTGCGGCCTACCCATACCAAGCCCACACGGCTTGGTGGAACAAGGTTGGTGCGGCCTAGCCGTACCAACTTGGTAAGACCCGTACCACTAGAGGCAAATCAGAGATGAAGTCTGAAACCCTTGAAACATCTTTTATCCTAAATCAAAACACAGTTTATACCTTTCTTTGCATAGTCACTATTCTATTGAATTGTTTGATTGCTTGAATTGATTCTTTAGGAAGATTAAATACCAAAACTCCCTCTTTCTCAGTTCTAGTCTTTAGTCAAGATAAATAGATTCTAGACAAGGAAACCGTCCCTGTGGATCGATACCTGATTATACTCCTCGATAGGGTTGTGCACTTGCAACCCTAATTGAAAGGTGTAACCGCGGTTTTAAAAGGTACGCTCCCAAGCTTACCGAAACTTGCGTTGCGCTTTCACGCGAACAAGACCCATTTTCTTGCCTCTTGTACTAGATTGGTATTGTATTGCGGGTTTGAATTTTCTCCCCCTCATTTGCACTTCACCTTTCTTCTCTGGCTCTTGCTCCCTGTCACTGGATTTCTCCCATATAGAGGCGAGGCTAAGATTTGAAGTCTTGAGGTCAACTTTTCTTTCTTTTCTTAATTTCTTTGATTTTATGGCTGAAAGCCTTCTTACAACTCGGGTAGAGCAGATTTTATTTTGGCTGCTACACCAAACCATTTCTCTTTTCCCTTTTTTCTTTTGTGGTTTTTTTGTTCAGATCTAAATTTTTTGTGGTTTTTTTTTGTTGGTGCTGCAGTTGTTGTTAATTGCAGTTTTGTTGATTACGGAATGGAGTCAGGATTTTAATCCCATATCTTGAATTTTAGAAAAAAAAAATAGAAAAGAGACAGAGAATGGTTTATGGTAAAAATGCATTTTTGTAGTGGTGTTTATCTGTTTTTTCTGATTGAAAAAACTCTAACTTTACACACAAGTCATATTCTATATTTATACTACAACTTCTATATTATGTACCTGTTACTGTACCAGTGGTACTATTCCTATTTATGGTGTATACTATCCAACTACTTTATACCTATTTCTAAAAATAATAAAAGAATGTATATTTTATTCTTGATTGATCCTAGGCTGTTTGATCAATGATGAACGACAAAGATTAATCTTCGACTTGTTCATTATTTTTAACAGTTACTGAAATAAAACCATGAGTGGCCTATATATATAGGCCTGCTCATGAGCCAATGAGATGGACAGTTCAATAAATTAATTATATCAAGTCAGATCCTAAATTAAATAAAGTCTGAACTAGGTTCAGCTCATATTTTATCAGTCAAACAGAGCCGAGCGGAGTGGCACATTGAATCTCATCTTCTCTTTTTGTTTTAATTTTCTTTTGTGAAATTTCAAATTTTCAGTTCATCTTTTATTTTAAGGTGCCTGCCTATTCAAAATAGACAAGCTGGTATTGTTGTGCTTTGGCATTCATGTATAAAGCATTTGAACGGGCCAGATTTTAAAGATTTTTGTGTGAAAAAAGTAACTAATTAAAAAAATAGGTAAACAGGTTACTGTTTTGGGCTTTGTATTTTAAACAAAGAATATAGTAAATATAAAGGCCATACTTTATTATTGTTTTGGGCTCAATTCCTCTTGCACGCTAAATTTTGTTGTCCAGATTATAAATGAAAAATTTCAAATGCAGATTGTCTATCACATATGTATATATATAGTCACCTATTAAACATCTTCATGTACCCACATGTAAAATACACACATATAAAGAAGAAACACTATAATAATTAATGAAATTTTGTGCTCTCTCTCTTCTCATAGTGCAAATAGGTGCAATTGACAAGCCTGCTGGTCTGACAATTAATGTTTTTGATCAATAAAAAAACCTTTCATCGCATTGGTTACTTGTGTATATTTATTGTTGCGTTGGTTACTTTCAAAAGAAATGAGAT
Organism: Carex pumila; assembly: GCA_033356055.1. Lineage (NCBI taxonomy): Eukaryota > Viridiplantae > Streptophyta > Magnoliopsida > Poales > Cyperaceae > Carex > Carex pumila. The sequence continues at coordinate 3,203 of JARJHM010001854.1, forward strand.
AATCTGATCAGGTACAATATTGAACAATTTATATTTATGTGACATAGATATATAACCTGGATTGAATATTTAGTAGTAAACCAACTAAGCATATATATAATTAAATATCACTGTTTGTTGGGTTTACCAGTGACCGTCTACTATTTATCCAATTACTGTATCCAAATTAGTTTAGATAGATAAATGGGTTGGGTTAGGTTCATATACACATTATATATAATGTACTTTTGAACAGCTAGAAAATTTTAATAACATTGAACTAATACTCAAGATGAATTCCACATATATATAGCTCAATTATGAACTTCAATTAGGAGCCCAATTCAACTCCTTAACCAACTTCATTCTTCAATCCCAATTCATATACAAGTATTACCATAGCCTCACTAACTCATAAATTCAGAGCCAAACATACTACGTTATAGAAAATCACTTGACCATTAACATATTATTATGTCTTGTGCTCTGCAGCTGTAAGTAAGAATCCCAGTTGCCGTTACAGTAAGTTGACTTGCATAAACCCGGGTCTACTTCATAACTTGAATTTGAAAAACTGACCATCAGTCGCCACTATTACCTCTAAGCTTGCTTTGTGAAGCGGGTATGGACCCGTTAACCCATTATGACTCTAAGTTATCCATGTCTGCTATAGAGTCGGGTATGTGACTTGTTAACCAATTATGACTCAAATCTAAAACATGAGACAATTTCAGATTTCCAAATTCAGGACATATCGACCCATTAAGACCGTTATTGTTTAAGTAGAGAAGAGGGGCTATATCATATCAGCTGTGTAAAGAAACCACCCCCCCCCCCCCCCCCCCCCCCAAAAAAAAAAAAAAATTTAATCACTGACAGCTTTGGAGGGAGTATAAACTATTTTAAGAATATTTTTCAAACACTTACTGTAGATGAATTCAAGCAATCCATCAAGCCACCCCTTATATTTTTTTTTTGATAAAAGCAGATAAAACCACCGATTTCTTATATAAAGAAACCTACAAAGTCATAGGAGTCGGTACCAAATCTCTGGTACCAGATCCTGTAAGAAACAAGCTACAAATGTAAACATACATCTAAAACAATACCAAAAAGCAACATAGCATCCAATCTAGAAAAACAAAGATCTCCAACTAAACACACAAAACTAAAATATTTGCAAAACAAACTATTATAAGCAGAAATCACCAAAAACAAAACCAAACTGAGGCTACTCTTCTAATACTTCACTTGGATGTATGTTTTGGTCGGATCCAGCGATAGGCAGCAAACCCCTGATTACCTCCTCTTGCCTATGCTGCCCCATCTGCAGTGATGAATTCACATAATATACCACAATTTGATCAACATTAGTAGGAAACAATAAAGATAACTTCAATAGTAAACCCGAACACTTATTATTCACCCAAAAATATGCTAAAGCTATAATTTGAGCCCCTACTAATTTGGAATTTGTTGTAACTCCTTGAAAACATAACTTATTCCTAGCTAACCATACTGACCATAAGACTGCTCCTCTAAGTAATTCTACCAATAACCTATCTTTCAAGGGAATATCTTTGTCAATAAACCATAATTCATCAATAGTTGAATAATCAAAAGAAAAGTTGTTAAAATCAGCTATCCAGTTCCAAATACTTCGAATAAAACGACACTGCACAAACAAATGATCTATAGCTTCAGCTACACCACAAAACACACAAGACACATCCCCTTGCCATCCTCGTGTACTCAAAGTCACCCTAGTAAGTACACTTTTTTTCTTAACTAACCATAGAAAAATTTTGATCTTAAAAGGAATATTTACCAACCATACAGTATCATAATATCTATTCCTAATTCCTCCAAACTCCAACCACTTGTAAAAAGAGTGAACCGTAAATTTACCTTGACCCAAAAATAGTTCAGCTTGGGAAAACTAAGCGGATGTGGCCAAGAATTGGGGAAAACTAAGCGAATAAGGCAAAGCGTCGGTGAAAAATGGCCCGAAAATAGTCCAGTTGCAAGCGCAAATGGCTAACGTCGGGCAAAAGTGACCCGAAAATAGTTCAGCTGGGGAAAACTAAATGGATGTGGCCAAGCTTTGGGGAAAACCAAGCGAATACGACAAATCGTCAGTGAAAAATTGCCCGAAAACAGTCCAGCTGGAAGCACAAGCGGCTAACGTTGGGCAAAAGTGACCCAAAAATAGTTCACCTCGGGAAAACTAAGCGGATGTGGCCAAGCGTTGGAGAAAATTGACCCAAAAACAGTTCAGCAGGGGAAAACTAAGCGGATGCAGCCAAGCGTTTGGGAAAACTAAGCGGATACGGCCAAGCATCGGTGAACAATGGCCCGAAAATAGTCCAGCGTCAAACGCAAGCGGTTAACGTTGGGCAAAAGTGACCCAAAACAGTTCAGCTGGGGAAAACTCAGCGGATGCAACCAAGCGTTGGGGAAAACTAAGCGGATATGGCTAAGCATCGGTGAAAAATGCCCCGAAAACAGTCCAGCGGGAACCGCAAGAGGCTAACGTTGGGCCAAATTGACCCGAAAATGGTTCAGCTGGGGAAAACTAAGCGGATGCAGCCAAGCGTTGGGGAAAACTAACCGAATACGACCAACTGTCGGTGAAAAATGGCCCAAAAACAGTCCAGCTAGGGAAAAATGGCCCGAAAATAGTCCAGCGGCAAGCGCAAGCGGATAACATTGGTAAAAAGTGATCCGAAAACAGTTCAGGTAGGGAAAATTAAGTGGATACGGCAAGCTTCGGTGCAAAAGGGCCCGAAAATAGTCCAGCTAGAAGCGCAAGCTGCTAACATTGGGGAAAAGTGACCCGAAAAAACTTCACCTAGGGAAAACTAAGCGGATGCGACCAAGCGTTGGGGAAAACTAAGAGGATACGTTCAAGTGTCGGTGAAAAATGGCACGAAAGCAGTCCAGCGGCAAGCGCAAGAGGCTAACGTTGGGAAAAAGTGACCCAAAACAGTTCAGCTGGGAAAAACTAAGCGGATGCGGCCAAGCATTGGGGAAAATCAAGCGGATACGACCAAGCGTCGGTGAAAATTGGCCCGAAAATAGTCCAGCGGCAAGTGCAAGCGGCTAACGTTGGGCAAAAGTGACCCGAAAAAAGTTCACTTAGGGAAAACTAAGAAGATGCGGCCAAGTGTTGGGGAAAACCAAGCGGATATGGCCAAGCTCGGTGAAAATTGGCCAGAAAATAGTCCAGCAGCAAGCGCAAGCGGCTAACGTTAGGCAAAAGTGACCCGAAAACAGTTTAGCATGGGAAAACTAAGCGGATCTAAGCGGATGCGGCCAAGCTTCGGTGAAAAATGGCCCAAAAACAGTCCAGTGGCAAGCGCAAGCGGCTAACGTTGGTCGAAATTGACCCAAAAATAGTTCAGCTGGGGAAAACTAAGCGGATGCGGCCAATCGTTGGGGAAAACCAAGCGGATACGGCCAAGCGTCGGTGAAAATTGGCTCGAAAATAGTCCAGTGGCAAGCGCAAGCGGCTAACGTTAGGGAAAAGTGACCGAAAACAGTTCAGCTGTGGATAACTAAGCGGATGCGCCCAAGCGTTGGGGAAAACTAAGCCGATATGGCCAAGTGTCGGTGAAAAATGGCCCAAAAGCAATCTAGTGGCAACCGCAAGCGGCTTACGTTATGCCAAATTGACTCGAAAATAGTTCAATTGGGGAAAACTAAGCGGATCCGGCCAAGCGTTAGGGAAAACTAACCGGATATGGCCAAGCATTGGGGAAAACTAAGCGAATACGGCCAAGCATCGGTGAAAAATGGCCCGGAGACAGTCAAGCTAGGGAAAAATGGCCCGAAAACTATCCAGCTGCAAGCGCAAGCGGATAACATTGGTAAAAAGTGATCCGAAAACTGTTCAGCTCAAGAAAACTAAGTGGATACGACCAAGCTTAAGTGAAAATAGCCCGAAAACTGTCCAGCTGCAAGCGCAAGCTGCTAACGTTGGGCCAAATTGACCTGAAAACAGTTCAGTTGGGGAAAACTAAGCTGATGCGGCCAAGCGTTGGGGAAAACTAAGCGGATACGGCCAAGTGTCGGTGAAAAATGGCCCAAAAACAGTCTAGCGGCAATCGCAAGTTGTTAACGTTGGGCAAAAGTGACCTAAAACAGTTCAGCTGGGGAAAACTCTGTGGATGCGGCCAAACCTTGGGGAAAACCAAGCAGATACGAAAAAGCCTCGGTTAAAAATGGCCTGAAAATAGTGCAGGGGCAAGCGCGAGGGAGGCTAAAGTTGGGCAAAAGTGACCCAAAACAATTCAGCTGGGGAAAACTAAGCGGATGCAGCCAAGCATTGGGGAAACCAAGCGGATACGGCCAAGCGTCGGTGAAAATTGGCCCGAAAATAGTCCAGCGGCAAGCGCAAGCGGCTAACATTGGGCAAAATTGACCCGAAAATAGTTCAGCTAGGGAAAACTAAGTGGGTGCGGCCAAGCGTTGGGGAAAACTAAGCGGATACGGCCAAGCATCTGTGAAAATTGGCCAAAAAATAGTCCAGTGGCAATCGCAAGCAGATAACATTGGGCAAAAGTGACCTGAAAACAATTTAGCTGGGGAAAACTAAGCGGATAGGCCAAACGTCGGTGAAAATTGGCTCAAAAATAGTCCAGGAGCAACCGCATGAACTAAGCGGATGCGGTCAAGCGTTAGGGAAAAGCAAACGGATACGGCCAAGTGTCGGTCAAAATTGGCCCAAAAACTGTCCAGCCGCAAGCGCAAGTAGCTAACTTCAGACAAAAGTGACCCGAAACTAGTTTACTTGGGGAAAACTAAGCGGATGTGGCCAAGCGTTAGGGAAAACCAAGTGGGTACGGCCAAGCGTCAGTGAAAATTAGCCCCAGAATAATCCAGACAAAAGTGACCCGAAAATAGTTCAACTGGGGAAAACTAAGTAGATGCGGCCAAGCGTTGGGGAAAACTAAGCGTATACGGCCAAGCGTCGGTGAAAATTGCCCCCAAAAATAGTTCAGCTGGGGAAAACTAAGCGGATGCGGTCAAGCGTTGAGGAAAAGCAAACGGATATGTCCAAGTGTCAGTGAAAATTGGCCCGAAAACTGTCCAGCCGCAAGCGCAAGCTGCTAACTTCGGACAAAAGTGACCCGAAAATAGTTCACCTGGGAAAAACTGAGTGGATGTGGCCAAGCGTTGGGGAAAAGGAAGCGGATACGACCAAGCGTCGGTGAAAATTGGCCCATAAATAGTCCAGCGAGAAGCGCAATCGGCTAACGTTGGGCAAAAGTGACCTGAACACAGTTTAGCTGGTGAAAACTAAGCGGATACGGCCTAGCATTTGGAAAAACTAAGCGGATACGACCAAGCGTCGTTGAAAATTGGCCCAAAAATAGTTCAGCTGTGGAAAACCAAGCGGATACGGCCAAGCGTCGGTGAAAAATGGCCCGAAAATAGTCCAACGGCAAGTGTAAGCGGATAACATTGGACAAAAGTGACCTGAAAACAGTTCAGCTGGGGAAAACAAAGCCGATGCAGCCATGCGTTAGGGAAAAACCAAGCGGATACGGCAAAGGGTCGGTGAAAAATGGCCCGAAAACAGTCCAGCTTGAAGCGCAAGCTGGTAATGTTGGGCAAAAGTGACCTAAAAACAGTTCAGCTGGGGAAAACTAAGCGGATACGGCCAAGCGTTGGGGAAAACTAAGCGGATACGGCAAAGGGTTGGTGAAAAATGCCTCGAAAATAGCCCAGCGGCAAGCGCAAGAGGCTAACATTGGGCGAAAGTAACCAAAAACAGTTTAGCTGTGGTAAACTAAGCGGATACGGCCAAGCGTTGGAGAAAACTAAGTCGATACGGCCATGCATCGGTGAAAAATGGCCCGAAAACAGTCCAACAACATTCACAAGCGGCTAACGTTGGGTAAAAGTGACCCGAAAATAGTTCAACTGGGGAAAACTAAGCGGATACGGCCAAGCATCGATGAAAAAAGGCACGAAAATAGTACAGTGGCAAGTGTAAGCGGCTAACATTGGGCCAAATTGAGCCGAAAATAGTTCAGCTGTGAAAACTTAGCGGATGCGGCCAAGCATCGGTGAAAAATGTCCCGAAAACAGTCTAGCTAGAAGCGCAAGCTGCTAACGTTGGGCAAAAGTGAGTCGAAAAAAGTTCACCTATGGAAAACTAAGCGGATGTGACCAAGCGTTGGGGAAAACTAAGCGGATACGTCAGAGCGTCAATGAAAAATGGCTCAAAATCAATCCAACAGCATGCGCAAGCAGCTAATGTTGCGCAAAAGTGACTCGAAAACCATTCAGCTGGGGAAAATTAAGCGGATGCGACCAAGCATTGGGAAAAACTAAACCGATACGACCAACTGTCGGTAAAAATGGCCCGAAAACAGTCCAACGGCAAGCGCAAGCGGCTAACATTGAACAAAAGTGACCCGAAAAAGTTCAGCTGGGGAAAACTAAGCGAATGCGGCCAAGCGTTGGGGAAAACCAAGCGGATACGGCCAGACATCGGTGAAAAATGCCCCGAAAACAATTCAGCTAGGGAAAACTAAGAAGATGCGGCTAAGCGTTGGGGAAAACCAAGCGGATACACAAAGCGTCGGTGAAAAATGGTCCGAAGACAGTCCAATAGCAAGCGCAAGCAGCTAACGTTGGGTAAAAGTGACCCAAAACAGTTCAGCTGGGGAAAACTAAGCAGATGCGGCCAAGCGTTAGGGAAAACTAAGCCTATATGACAAAGTTTCGGTGAAAAATGGCTAGAAAACAGTCCAATAGCATTCGCAAGCAGCTAACGTTGGGCAAAAATGACCTGAAAACAATTCAGATGGGGAAAACTAAGCGGATGTGACCAAGCGTTGGGGAAAACCAAGCGGATACGGCAAAGCGTCGGTGAAAAATAGCCCGAAAATAGTCCAGCGGGAAGCGCAAGCGGCTAACGTTGGGCAAAAGTGACCCAAAACAGTTCAACTGGGGAAAACTAAGCGGATGGGGCCAAGCGTTCTGGAAAACTAAGCGAATACATCCAAGCGTTTGGGAAAACTAAGCGAATACGGCCAAGCGTCGGTGAAAAATGGCCCGGAGACAGTCCAGCTAGGGAAAAATGGCTTGAAAATTGTCCAACTGCAAGCGCAAGCGGATAACATTGGTAAAAAGTGATCCGAAAATTGTTCAGCTCAAGAAAACTAAGTGGATACGGCCAAGCTTAGGTAAAAAATAGCCCGAAAACTGTCCAGCTGCAAGCGCAAGCTGCTAACATCGGGCCAAATTGACCTGAAAACAGTTCAGCTGGGGAAAACTAAGCTGATGCGGCCAAGTATTGGGGAAAACTGAGCGGATACGGCCAAGTGTCGGTGAAAAATGGCCCGAAAACAGTCTAGCGGCAATCGCAAGTGGTTAACGTTGGGCAAAAGTGACCTAAAACAGTTCAGCTGGGGAAAACTCTGCGGATGTGGCCAAACCCTGGGGAAAACAAAGCGGATACGGCTAAGCGTCAGTGAAAAATGGCCCGAAAACAGTCCAGTGGCAAGCGCAAGTGGCTAACATTGGACAAAAGTGACCCGAAAACAGTTCAGCGAGGGAAAACTAAGCGGATACGGCAAAGCGTCAGTGAAAGATGGCTTGAAAACAATCCAGCGGCTAATGTTGGGTAAAAGTGACCAACAAACTGTTTAGCTGGGGAAAGCTAAGTGGATACGGCCAAGCGTTGGGGAAAACTAAACGGATATGGCCAAGTGTCGGTGAAAAATATCCCGAAAATAGTCTATCGGAAGCGCAAGCGGCTAACATTGAGAAAAAGTGACCCGAAAACAGTTCAGCTTGGGAAAACTAAGTGGATGCGGCCAAGTGTTGGGTAAAACTAAGCATATATGGGCAAGTCTCGGTGAACAATGGACCAAAAATAGTTTAGCTCCTTTCTTTTGGGTATTGAACCCAACCTTAGGAATCGTTAGAACAAACCCCTCAATTTACTTTTATTGCACTTTACTTTATTTTATTTTCTGAAATTTATTACTAAAGTTTAAGTACAGTAATTAAACACACTCCCTGTGGATCGATACCCGACAATATACTACACGCTAGGATTGTATACTTGCAATCTAAACTAAAAGTGTATTTAGGGTTAAAAAGTACATCTAGTTGTACTGAAACTTTGTAGCATACCTTTTTGGTGTATCAAGTTTTTGACGCCATTGCCTGGGAGTATAGTTTAATTCTAAGTTTTTACTTTACAAATTTATTTCAGATTTTTATTTTCTTTTGGTTTAAGAACTAACTTTACTTCTTTTTCAACTTTCTATGAGTTTTGGGAGAACTCTTAGGTCGAGCTTTCTTAGCAACTGCAGGTGCAAACATCAAGGTCAAAGAGGGGAGCTTTCTTTCTCCGTTGGGAAGAAGAAATAAAATTTTTATTTTCATAAGCCATTGATACCTCCAAACAAAAATTTAGTTTGCATGATAGAAATTTTACAACTTAATAGAGAATTTGTGCAAAAGAAGTCGGTGGCAACATCTGAAACCGACAAACCATGAGAAAATCGACACAAAACGGAGCAATGGGGAGGCCGCCCTCCTGATCCTCCACCCAAGCATTGAGACCGCGTGCACCACCACAACCTTTCGCCAATAGAGTAGTCCATGTTTCTTCTATCCATTTTAGTTTATTTTTACACATTGAGGACAATGCTTAACTTAAGTTTGGGGGATGGGAAGAAATTGTATCTTTGCATTGCATGTTTAAGTTGGGGAAAACTAAGCGGATGCGACGAAGTGTTGGGGAAAACTAAGTGGATACGGCCAAGCGTCGGTGAAAAATGGCCCGAAAACAGTCCAACGGCAAGTGCAAGCGGCTAACGTTGGGCAAAAGTGACCCGAAAATAGTTCAGCTGGGGAAAACTAAGCGGATGCGACCAATTGTTGGGGAAAACTAAGCGGATGCGACCAATTGTTGGGGAAAACTAAGCGGATACAGCCAAGCGCGTTGGCCAAAAGTGACACAAAAATAGTTCACCTGGGGAAAACTAAGCGGATGTGGCCAAGCGTTGGTGAAAACTAAGTGGATACGGCAAAGTGTCAGAGAAAAATGGCCCGAAAATAGTCCAGCGGTAAGCATAAGCGGCTAACATTGGATAAAAGTGACCCGAAAACAGTTCAGCTGGGGAAAACTAAGCGGATGTGGCCAAGCGTTTGGGAAAACTAAGCGGATAGGCGAAGCATCGGTGAAAAATGGCCCGAAAACAGTCCAGCGCGGCAAGCGCAAGCAGCTAACATTGGGAAAAAGTGATCCAAAAACAGTTCAGCTCGCGAAAACTAATCGGATGACGCTAAGTGTTGGGAAAAACTATGCGGATACGGATAGGCATCAGTGAAAAATGGCCCGAAAACAGTTCAGCGACAAGCGCAGGCGAATAACGTTGGGCAAAAGTGATCCGAAAATAGTGTAGCTAGGGAAAACTAAGCAGATGCGAACAAGCGTTAGGGAAAACCAAGCGGATACGCAAACCATCGGTGAAAAATAGCCCGACAATAGTTCAGCGGGAACCGCAAGCGGCTAACGTTGGGTCAAATTGACCCGAAGATAGTTAAGCTGGGGAAAACTAAGCGGATGCAGCCAAGCGTTGGGGAAAACTAAGCGGATATGGCCAAGTGTCGGTGAAAAATGGCCTAAAAATAGTCCAATAGGATGCGCAAGCGATTAACGTTGTGCAAAAGTTACCCGAAAACAGTTCATCTATGGAAAACTAAGAGCATACGGCTAAGCGTTGGGGAAAACTAAGTGAATACAGCCAGGCGTCGTTGAAAAATGGCCCGAAAACAGTCCAGCGAA
>JARJHM010001855.1:0-12981 GCA_033356055.1 Carex pumila
AATTTCAACATTTATTAGATAAATTTCAAATGTGAATCTAAACTGTAAAATCAATCTACTTTATAAGTGACATGTTTACATGTAATATTATAAGAAAATTTTACCACTTAATTTTATACTAATTAATTTAGAAGCTTTTAAATTTTGAATGTGAACATATTACTTATTAAGTAGATCGGTTTTAACGATTTGAATTTATCATTTGAAGTCAATTTAATATATTTTAATAATACACTCATTAAAATGACTTTGTAGGTTATAAAACGCCTAGTTATACTCTATTTTTATATATGTTTTCAGAGTCTAAATAGTTTTAACGTAATTTTTTTTATAAAATAATTTAATACATAATTTTCATATTAAAACATATTTAGAGAGCAAATATTTATATGTTTTTACTATTTACTGGATGACTTTAAAAACAGAGATAATGTGAATGTTGATGACATCTTCTGCAAAAAATATTAAAAAGAAATAAAATGATAGAAAAGAAAATGAAATGACAGGAAAAAAATATTGACATGTTTAGATCACATGGTTCATTCATCTCTCACAAAAGTTATCACCTTTAACAGTACACCTACCATTTCATATTAGAGGAGAACTAGGATATTCTAAATTCAGTAAGTTTCTCCGTGAATTTAATTTTAAAATTTATATGAATAGCTTAGATGATATATTCAAACCGTTAAAATTCATTTACTTTACAAGTGATGCGTCTATATGTAAAAATTTTAAAATTTTAAATTAATTTAGTATAAAATTAAGCGATCAAAATTAGAAGGTTTATAAACTAATTTTAATACATTTATTTTTTAATATTTGACTACTTGACTCTATACAAATTTAATTCAAAAATTATAATTTTTCACATGGAGACACATCACTCGTAAGACAATAGATTTCAACAGTTTATATTTATTATTTGAAATCAATTCAATAAATCTATATAATTAAGTTAAAAAAATCTTGATAATAAAGTTAGATCTACTTCCCAAATTAATACAATACTATAAGATAGTTCTGGTTCATTAATTCATTTATACATATCGTTGATATCGAGAATAATGTAATTGATAAGTTTGATAGACAGTCTATAGATATTTGAATTATATTATACTTATCGAGAATAATGTAATTGATAAGTTTGATAGACAGTCTATAGATATTTGAATTATATTATACTTATTATTTGTAAGCTTGTAATATCCCATCACGCCAACTTTTTAGTCATTATTATAAATCATCTCGAGAATGTTACAACTACTATAAGTATTGTAATATCCCGTCACGCCAACTTTTTAGTCATTATCACAAATCATCTCGAGAATGTAACAACTATTATAAGTATATATGTAACACTTCATCACGACTAGGTACATTAAATAATATGTTGTGTCAATTTCATCATCATTATCATCTTATTATTATTATTATTATTATTATTATTATTATTATTATTATTAGTATATTATTATTTTATTTTGTCTATATAAGTCTAGGAACAAATAATATTCATACTTTATACATATAATCAAGCAGAATATACAAATGATATGGAACGTATAAATTAATTATAACTTGATCACATGTTTTCAAAAATTGTATGTGCAACGCTAGTCATAGTTAAATCTTTGATTCATATGACAGATCTTCTAAAAAAATGTTCAAAGGAATAATTAAGTTATTAAAAGATAATATATAGGATCTGTGTATTAACGATTCTAACGAAAAATTTCTATGTTAATAGTTTCACAGAAAGTCAATTATGAAACTTATGCTATATATTTGAGTGTTTAAAATTATGAACATATGTTTAGGTAATAAATAAGCTCACCCAAAATACATTATTACTCATATATATAGAATTATATCAAGACCAACCTAGATCTGCTAGTATATAAATTAATATATAAAGAAATAGAATAATTATAAGAAACCCTCCACTCCCATCCCTCCATTTTCCCCGCACTCTCTCACTTCCTTAACTACCATATATCCCCTACTAATTTCACTAAAAGTTTCCTTTTATCACCACATTAAATTAGGCTGTCATTTAATATCAATCCCCGCATTAATTATGCTTTCCTCTAATAATAATTCCCACATTAATTATTCCTTTAAAAACAATATCTGCATTAATTATACTGTTATCTAATAACAATCCCCGTTAATAAATACTTATCTGTTAATTGATGTTCTAAAAAATATTTATCATTATTTCTGAGAAGTATTTACCCTTGTAACATAGAGTATTTATTCATATAACATAGAGTATTTATCATTATGTTTGAGAGTATTTATTATTAATGTTTTACCGTAAGTTGCAATTATGTCTAAGAAGTATTTATCTATGTAATACAAAGTATTTCTCCATGTAACATAAAGTATTTATTATTATGCATGAGAGTATTTATTATTTATGTTTTACTGAAAGTTTCAAGTATGCTTGAGAAGTATTTATCCATACAATGTAAAATATTTACCGATGTAACATAAATTATTTATCATTATGTGCCAGAGTATTTATTATTAGATGATGAGATTGTTTATTTAATGGTCTCCAGATATGCGGGGATGATTAAAAAAAAAAGAAATTTTGTGCCGGGACAATTAATGGATTGATTTATTATTTCATAAATAGAGATCATTGCATAGAGTTTGATACCTGACAAATTCAAGTTAAATATTTTTATGCTTCAAGTTAAATACTAATAGTTTTTTAAACGCTCATTAATGATTGAGCGGTCCCCCCATGTTTAATGGTCTCCAGTTGTGCGAGGACGATTCAAAAAAAAAAGAAATTTTGTGCGGGTACAATTAATGGATTGATTTATTCTTTTGTAAATAGAGATCACTGCAGAGGGTTTAATATCTGACAAATTCAAGGTAAATACTTTGATGCTTCAAGTTAAATATCCGCAATTTTTTAAATGCTTATTAATGATTGAGCGGTCCCCCCATGTTTTTTTTAACAGCATCTGCGGAGATAAATATGGGGTGGAGGCTGCGGGGATTGTTATCAGCGTCCAAAGAAATATTATTTTCATTTGGATCTTTCATTCCATATATATGTGGATATATGGATATATGGAAGGCGCCTTTCAAACTTTCTCAATTTCTATTTTAAATGAAGAATAAATACATACCATAAATCTCTCCATGATTTCAATTAACTTCCGTAAAAGCTCCAATTAAACTTGGTCACTAACACAGCTAAATGCACTAATTTATAATTCAATGAGAGTATAGTAATGATATTTTAGCTATATTTCCTTGTAATTGTCATTTAATATCTACAGATATATTTATATATATGAAAGACTCTTTCCAAATGGTTCATGTATTCATTTCAAATGAAGAATAAGGTCATACCAAAAATCTCTCCTTGAATATTTCTATTTACTTCCGTAATAGGTTCAATTTAAATTGACCACTGACACAGCTAAATGCATTAAATAAAACTCTATAAATTACTGCATGATATGTTGCTCATTTCACCCTAGCGTCTCCCTATATATCTCTTTAAAAAAAAAGTATGCGGCAACCACTTAAATAAGGGCAGCAGCCAACCACGCCAGCCATGGCAACTCCGTATGTGCATCCCAACTATGTGCTTCGACCATCATGCGCTGCTCCATTGAACACCACCCGTAACCGCCACCTTATTTTTTGTGTATTCCGAACATTTGAGGTACCCACAAGACCGTTAACTAATTAGATTCAAATATTTAAATTACTGTAGTAATTTGATCGTCACAAAAATAATGATATAGATGAATAGTAATTAATAATCTTGAAGAAATTATAATTTATCACGTGTATAATTCTTTTCTTTCTTATATATTTTGTTCTTCTATGTTATTCTTATATTATTTCAAATCTTGTACTGTTATAGAATTTATATTCAATTTTTATTTAAAGTAAATTTATTTCATTATTTGATAAAATGGAGTTCTGCCATGCATACATTTTATTTTGTTATGGTTGTTTTAATAAGAAATGTGAAATTTATTTCTATTATATTCTACTGACCTATTATCGGATACAGTTATTTTAATTGTAATAGATCAAAGATTCTGATATTTCATTTATTTATTTTTAATTGGCATCAGATACAATTATTATTACTTTTATTTCTCTTACTAAATGATCAAAGTTTAGAAACGAATTTATCACATCTTCCTTCAATCAAAGTTTTTGGGTTCTTATGAACTAAGTAAATAAGTTCGGATTCTTATTAAGGTTTATATTGATATGATTAATTTATTCCTAATTCTCAAAAATATATAAATAGTCAATATGAAAATGATCCGAACAGAATTTCAAACTTACTTTGATTACTTTCTTGGTTTCTTTTAATTATTTGTCTTTATATAATAGTATTAAAATATCAAAAGATTGAACTCGTTTAAAATTTAGAAGATAAATCTAATAATCTGCGACTATGATGATAAATAGCATTAAAGAACTTCAAAAATACGGATAAGTACTGTCATGAAACAATATTAATTAGAAGTAGTATTTATGTGACTTAGGTTCGAATTCTAAAGTACTAGAAGACAAGAAGATCGACTAACGGTAACAGGTGCAGGTTTTCTAGACTTTATAAAACTATTTTATTTTCCTATTGTTATTAAATTGTTTATTATTATTGCATTAGTTGGATTTATGCATGTTGTTGTTGAATTCCATTCGTATGACTTGAGTAAACACAAATAACTTGCATGAAATAATAGGATTCATATATTGACTAATAGACTTGCATGAATAGGATGTGTTGAGCATGGCATGAACTGTGTGATTGAATAAATGTATTTTTGAAAAAGAACGAATATGGTAATTGAACAGGGGCTAATATGCTTGCATATTGGGATGTATACATTGGGTTTAGTTTCGACTGGACCCCTTGTTAACGTGACTGTAGGCGAAAGCGGTCCTGTCATGGATGTGATTGTAGGTTGACGCAGTCCCATCACGGATGTGATCGTAGGCGCAAGCGGTCCTTTCATGAACATGATTGTAGGCGAAAGCGGTCCTATCATGCCAAGACCTAGCGGCATATGAATTCACCGTCTAGTAAGGCAAACAAACAAGATTAACGAATTTTTCTTTAATTAAATGAAAGTAGCAAGTAATAATAGAATATGCATCACATTAGAAGAAGCATACACATTTTATTTTCTTATCAGATTTGTGAATGTAAGTAAAGGTTTTATAAGCTCTGGGTTGGAACTAAATCTCGCACTGAGAAAAGGTTCGATCTCTTACCCGTTCCATTTTTATGTGAGTTCCAGGTAATGAAGAGGAAGGATTCAAGCAAGAACAAGAGTGAGACTAAGCGGGAAGACTTATGATTGATAAATTGCCACATGTTGTTTAGTTTTGTTTATCATGATTCAATAATTAATACATTGGGCAGGCATGGCAGTGCTTGTGTTACTAGCCATGTCCGCTGTGATCGTTTGTTTAACTCGTTTGATTTTGAAATAAATGTGACTTTATTTATAGTTTTATTGATAATGTATGTGATGTGGATATGTCTTATGTAGAAATACGTGGCGGATTGTCCCAGAGTGTGACAAAGCTTAAGCGACATATGTTGACTAAAAGTTAAACCACTTGAAAGGTAGTTTAACCTTTTACATTTTAGATTAATCTAAAGATCAACTTATGCTATCTTTGTCCGGCTCGATTAAATTATATTTAGCTGCTTAACTGAGACCTAGACCCTTTATTCCATGGTTTAAACTTCCACTAAACATAAGCACATAACCTAAAAGCATAATTCAATTAAAAAGAAAAGACAATAAATAAGACAACTTTTATCTGAACATATAAAACACTTAGATTGAATTTTTTTTTTTTTTGTTGAAAGAAAGATGAAGGTCAAAAGCTCCAATTTCATACCCTTGTTGTATAATAAAAGATTTTTCTAATTTGAGTTGAACCAATGACTTCTCATATGAAAAACATGTGTTTTTGTTATTAGGTAAAAACTAATTTTTTTGAGGAAAACAAAATATCTTTTTAAAACAAAAAAAAAACACCGAGATGGGATGCGGCACAGGTATGAAGATAAGCGTAAGAATGTCATTTTATTAATAAGTATTTAAAATTGATTAAATCATGAGATGGATATATTAATAAAAAAATGAGTTTAGATTGAGAAATAACTAATTTTAATATTTTGATTAAAAAAATTATCTAAATCACAAAGTTACGATGGTATATATCTAATTTTTTCATAATTAGATTGCATCATATTCTGTGATATACATTGGTAAATATAAGGAAAATTAGTGTTTTTTTTTTCTTTTTAAATTCCTTGGCAGGAGCTGCCAGGATAATTGCATTAGCAATGTGTACCACTATATATACAGAGTTTTGAGACGATAAAAAAAAATCAGAGTTGCAATAAAGCTCCTCTACTCTCGCTCAAAACAGTAAAAAAAAAAAAAAAAAAAAAAACACACAGAGAAACACACAAAACTACAACGTGTATTAGCAAAAACTGGACCAGAGCTTGGCCTCACTTACTATCCTATCTACCAGCAGTTCCGAGGGTAGATACTTTCCTCTAAAAACTCGTTTGTTTCGCTGTTTCCAGATTGCCCATGTCGCGCATACAATTAAACCATGATATCCACGTCTTCTTTTTACCTCTTGCTGAGTTGGACTGAGTATATATTCTATACCGCTTGAATAGATCCCAAGTCAGTTGGATGGTGGTTTCTTGCTTAATTAGTTTGAACCCCAACCGTGATGAGAGGCTGCTCCACACTCGAACTGCATAATTAAGGGCACGAAAACAGTAAGTGTCTTGCTGTATCTAAGGTGCAGCTTGAACACATAACACACCCTGTGTTACATATTGTCCGTGTTTTCGCAATGGCAAATCCTGTGTTAAAATTTTTTCTTTCAACACCAAGTAAACGATTAATTAATTCCCGTGGTAGGACATTTAGCAGCCCACAACTCGTTGAACCACCATTTGATCTTACCTCCTGACATGAGGAAGGAATAAGCAGATTTTGACGTATATTCACCACAGCGCCATATGATTCTATCTCCTTCAGAGGATATATAGACCTGTTGGATTCTCAATGCTTTGGTTCGGCAGCAGTTCCTCTTCTTAATTATAATTAGTTGCCAAAATTAATTAGAACAAGGGCACATAATTTCTGAATTTTTTGTATCTTGATAATCTTTGTACATATATATTGGCGGTTGCATGACAAACATAAAAGTGTTTTAAACCCTACAGCCGGAGGAAATTGAGAACGGTTTGATGGACATCAGACTAAATTATTGGATTGGAACTGTTCAATTGACATCAATATTCGCACGAACAACTTTTAAGATTCGTTTGAATTAAGTGTACATAAAGTTTGATGCGAATTAAATGATTCTGACCAAGCATCTTCTCTTATTTAATACGATTTCCACCGGTAGAAGGAGAATTGGAGATCTTCATGGAATAAAAAGAAATGGAGAGGGAAAGAACACCTATAGTTGGAGATAGAACGTTTAATTAGCCGAAATTTTATTAATAGGAAATTATTTAAATAAATATTGATAATGGAGATAGGATTTGAGAGATATAGGAAAAACGTGATAGTTTATAACGATCTTTGGACGTTATAGATCATCACGGCTAGGAACAGTCTGTTTCGTTCTCTGTTTCCCCTAGAAACATACCTTATTTTTGCAGAAATTGATGTTGTTTCGGAAAAAATTGGCACTGTTCCAGGCCGTGATAGTCTATAATGTCCAGATAACATTATAAACTATCATGTTTTCTCTATATCTCGAAAAAAACTCAAATTTGTTCTCTATTATGGATATTTAATTAATTAATTTTCTATTAATAAAAATTTCAGTTAATTAGCACATGTAAATTATGACATACTAGATAGAGAGTTGAAACTTAAAATGTATAATTTGTAATTAGTGAGATTTGAACTAAAAATTTTACAAGCACAAAATATAGTTTTAACTACTAGACTACAACTATACATCTAGTATTTTATGAGGAGGCTAAACCTATATAAAATTTTTAAAAGCAAAAATTTAATTTAGATTTTAATATCTATTATTAAAAATTTAAAATCTTAGATGGCTAAGACACTCCTGAATAAAGTATAAATTCGCCTCTAAATAGAGTTGGGTTAAAGTGTCCGACTGTATTTGTATTCTAATTATACCACACAAATTTATTTTCATTCTTTTTAGAAAAAAAAGAGAGTCATGTTCATATTTAATTGTTAATTGCAGTTACAAAGTTTGTATTCATGGTTTACAAAAGTGCCCTGTATAAAAAACAATTGAGCTTACAAATTAAATGCTAAGTAAAATCCAGAGGTAGGCTCTGATTGGAAAAATGTGAAAACGAAGTAATTTGAAACAAAACAAAGCAAGTTGAGAAAATTGGAGTGGTATCAATATGCTTCTCTGCTCTCTCCTGGCGTAACAGCAGCTAACTGTACCAGTCCGGTACGCATCTTTATTTTCGTTGTATCAAGAAAATAACGCAGGGGAGACAGAGGTCACATCTTCTATTTAGGTTAGCGATCAATGTCAAATCAGTTGGTGCCACAAGAAAATAGATAATATAAAATAAATGAAATGAACAAAGCACTATTTGTCCAAGTGGCTTATCTTGGACCAAATTTAGCTTCTTTGTTCAAATGTGGCATGAGGAATTTGACCATATTGCACGATAAATTTATAGAACATTAGTTTTTTAGTGCAATTACAATGATTTTTTTTTTTTTTAATAATGAATCTCGTCTCAATCTAAAACCGTCCAATTAATTAATAAACTCATTTATTAAAGAGAAAAGAAAGCGTACCCCAACCTCCAGTCCCCCAATAATCCCCGTTTACCTTTTTTGTACGCGGTTTTAACTGTTTCTAACGGTACTTATCCAATTCTCTCACCTCCTCAGGCCTAAACCGTAGGCCTAAAACTCTCATTTGCTTTTCCCGATGTGCCAGATCTCTCTGTGTGTTCTATTTCGAATTTTTTTCATAAATCATAATTAATAAAATGAATTTTACGGAACCAATATGATTGGTTTTTTTTTCAAAAATCATAAGGATCGTGGGGTTTCCACGGTCTCAATTTTTTTTTTTTATAAAACAGATTTTTTTTAAATTTTTTGTATTTTTTGTATTTTTTTTAAAATTTTTTGTATTAAAATATTATAAATGTTGAATATATTTCTTTGAAAATAGATGAAGTACAATATAATTTGATTTATTAGAAAGACTGCAATAAATAATCCGAATCAATATTTTTCAGGTTGGATTTTTCGCGGCTGTAAGAAAAATTAATATATTTCTTTATGTGTTATTAGAAAAAAATAAAAATGCTTAGATTCTGAGTTATTGTTCCCGGTTCAAAAGTCACTTCTAGATAATTCATAAAATATTGTAATCCTTCTAGTACATTTCATTTATGAAAAATTGTATCTATTTTTGAAAAAAACAAAAACTTTTAAGTTATTTAATGATTGTTATTCAAAAAGAATTCTCAAAATAGATATAACTTTTTATAAATTAAATGTCCTAGGAGAATCACAATATTTTCTAGATTATCTAGAAGTGACTTTTGAACCGAGATCAATAACTCAAAATCTAAGCATTTTTATTGTTTTACAATAACACATAAAGAAATATATTAATTTTTCTTATAGCCGCGAAAAATACAACCTGAAAAATATTGATATGAGTTATTTATTGCAGTCTTTCTAATAAATCAAATTATATTGTATTTCATCTATTTTCAAAAAAATATATTCAATATTTCTAATATTTTAATACAAAAAATTTAAAAAATTATATTTTATAAAAAAGAAATTGAGACTGTGGAACCCACGATCTGAAAAAAAAAACAATTTTGAAATTATGAAAACCCACGGTCCTTATAATTTTTGAAAAAAAAAATCATATTGAACCGTAAAATTTGTTTTATTAATTATAATTTATGAAAAAAATTCTTCTATTTCCCTCTTCAAATTTCTCGATCAACGAGATCCAACACGACCTCCTCTCCGACGAATTCGTATCCTCTGAGATATCTCAAACTTTGCGTGACTTTATGGAAAATCCAAACCGTTTAAATACGTTCTGCACGAATCTCAAAGCACGCATAATACTGACCCGCACATCACCCCCGAATAGGCACCGGACACGTCTGTCACGCAAAAGTTGAGATATCTCAGAGGATACGTACTCCCGACGACAGCCTCCCCTCCTCTGATCTATTTTCCTGTTCCCTTTCTCTCTCTTTGGATCACAGAGATCCGACCCGACCTCCGACGAGAAAGGGAACAGGAAAATAGATCAGAGGTCGGATCTCTGTGATCCAAAGAGAGAGAAAGGGAACAGGAAAATAGATTAGAGGAGGGGAGGCTGTCGTCGGGAGTACGTATCCTCTGAGATATCTCAACTTTTGCGTGGCAGATGTGTCTGGTGCCTATTCGGGGGTGATGTGCGGGTCAGTATTATGCGTGCTTTGAGATTCGTGCAGAACGTATTTAAACGGTTTGGATTTTCCATAAAGTCACGCAAAGTTTGAGATATCTCAGAGGATACGAATTCGTCGGAGAGGAGGTCGTGTCGGATCTCGTTGATCGAGAAATTTGAAGAGGGAAATAGAAGAATTTTTTTCATAAATTATAATTAATAAAACAAATTTTACGGTTCAATATAATTTTTTTTTCAAAAATTATAAGGACCGTGGGTTTTCATAATTTCAAAATTGTTTTTTTTTTTCAGATCGTGGGTTCCACAGTCTCAATTTCTTTTTTATAAAATATAATTTTTTAAATTTTTTGTATTAAAATATTAGAAATGTTGAATATATTTTTTTGAAAATAGATGAAATACAATATAATTTGATTTATTAGAAAGACTGCAATAAATAACTCATATCAATATTTTTCAGGTTGTATTTTTTGCGGCTATAAGAAAAATTAATATATTTCTTTATGTGTTATTGTAAAAAAATAAAAATACTTAGATTTTGAGTTATTGATCTCGGTTCAAAAGTCACTTCTAGATAATCTAAAAAATATTGTGATTCTCCTAGGACATTTAATTTATAAAAAGTTATATCTATTTTGAGAATTCTTTTTGAATAACAATCATTAAATAACTTAAAAAGTCACTTCTAGATAATCTCAGAGGATACGTACTCCCGACGACAGCCTCCCCTCCTCTGATCTATTTTCCTGTTCCTTTTCTCTCTCTTTGGATCACAGAGATCCGACCTGAGAGGATCCGACCTCTGATCACAGAGATCACAGAGATCCGACCTGATCTCAGGAGGACACTGAAAGCAAACGGCGCTGCTATTTTCAACATGACAGTTGGTCAAATGTGCAACAGGTTTGAAACACCTCCAACAAATTATTGGATACATCTAGCACCGTAATTATTTTGACTGGAATTGATATTTAAAGCCTCAAACCCAGTACATATTCCTTTAGTGCAACTTGAATAAGATGAAGTCAAACCAATACACTCTGAAGTCAATCAGAAATATTAGTAATAGTTGCATATGTGCCGTTACTAAGAAATATTTCACAATTTCTCCAAGTCATGTGAAGTTGTAAATATTTTTTCGTTGTCCCGATTTCTTTGGAAGTAGCAATACGCAAGCTGCCCGCTGCCCGCTTTCCTATTTTTTTTTTGTACTGATTAACAATATAAAAGAAGCAGAGGCAGTTTAGGCACCTTCTAGAGTTCAGAGTTGGTGAGGAAGGGGTTTTGATATTTCTCAGGGTTACACTTGCCAGTATCCATTTTTTTTTTTTTTTGCTATGCATAGTAGTTGTCATTTTCCAAGGGGTACACATAATACTGTGACATTATGCGTGGGCACACTATATTAAAATTGGCCGACTATGTATAGTGGCATGGTAACAACTGCTGTGGTATACTGAAGATGTGAAATCCTGACCCTTGCTTGAATAGCATTTAAAATGGAACATGAGATAGTGAATATATAATCTACAATGAAGTCTATGTATTCTTATAACATTACATTAATATAGCAATTTTAAAGGGTTAATCAGCATATATCAGGTTCTTCGTCATAAGATTTAACTGATCCGGAGCAAATCTGAACCTTGGATCTTAGATTGGACAGTCCAGATAAAACCCCAACTGCATTTGGTAGAATTTGGATGGTTAAGGCAGGTAGTTAGTCAGGTTTGATTAGATCTTGCGCTCTGAAATGAATGATTCTGATTTGTTAGGGATCTAATGAAATTAGCATAGAAATCTGTAACCAGCCTGTAGGTGCTAATTTCTGTTTTTTTTTTTTAAGACCACATATTCCATTGTGCATGTTTATATGCTACAGGCTAAGAGGCTTTGTACCAATTCTCTTATATATTTTCTTGTATGTTTTTTGCATGTCAGAAATCCAAGAACAATAATGGCAGAGGCAATGGAGAAGATGGAGGCACCACCTTCTCCTGTGCAGTTCTTGCCAATAGTAGATGAAAGTAGAACTGTGATTGGAATTAAGACGCTTCATGGATTAGTGTCTGCTGGTATATGAACACTACTAGGACATTGCATTTTTTGTACTCTAATCAAGTCTTTTCATTTGAAAAATTTAGTCTTATGTATATTGATGTAATAAGGTTAACATAATTCAAAATAATTGGAAGTAGCATCTAGATGTAAAATAAAAAAGTTGTACCGGTTTATAATATTCAATGAGACTGTCTACATAATCATGTGATAAGGTTTATAGGATTCAAAAATATATATAATTGACTTTTTTTTACTGGTTTGCAATATTCAACGAAAAAGTCTACAAATTTATGTAATAAGGTTTATCGAATTCTAAATAATTGAAAGTAGCATCTAGATACAAATTTAAAAAAAAAAATTGAATTTTTTTTACTTGTTTACAATATTCAATGAAATTGTCTACAGAGTTATGTGATCAGGTTTAAA
>JARJHM010001856.1:0-12974 GCA_033356055.1 Carex pumila
TAATATTGCCTGAAATATATTGTCTCAAGGCATAAGTAACAATGCTTGTTACATTGTTACATGTCAGGGACCGGAAAATTTACTTCAAATTGTACCAGACGTGTGAAATTGACAAGGACAGATCGAGGTTAGAAGGTGAGGTGGGCGTATTAAGTCAATATGTTAAAATAATTTATGGGTGGGTGACATCAGTCACAAGCGAGAGGTCGAAACAGGTGCTGCAAGTCTACTTTCACCAAATTGAGCTCCCTACAAGAAGAGCTTCCTCGGAATTGTGCAAAACCATTTGCCATTTGTGCTCGAGGACAGTTCGGATTTGGGAAGAAATGTGTGATTTTGATTTGGTCAGCGTGCAGCTAGGAAGACACGAGGTCCAGTGGCAAAGTCTGAAATTTTACCAGAAGTAGGCAAACATATATAATTGCAAAAAAAAAATTCAACATAACAAAAATTACAACATCAATCAAAATAAATAAGAAGTGAAGATAACGTGATGAGTCTTTAACAAAAACCCTAAAATGCATATAAGTGTATAGGTGAATCCTAAGCACTTTGTAGAACCCTTCAACCGGCCTCACAACACCATACCAGGCTCACCTTGTACATGTGACAAAGGGAAAGCCAATGGTACCCTTAATGGTACAACGTACCCCTACCCCCTAAAAACAGTCAAAAAGAAAAATAAAGTGCTAAACCTAGCTACAGATCTTGAAATGTCCCAAGATTGTGCACATAGATAAAGCATGACATGATAAGTATCACTATACTAACTTTTCCATTTATAGGGATTTTGGTGATTTTAAATCGATTTTTGAATCTCAACTGACAAAAATAAAAACTGGGTCAAACACTGTGAGATGGCATATGAACTGCCCCTGACAAATACGTTAATTACACATAGCTTCTGATATTAATAATTTTTGATATTTTTCTGGGATATAGTATATAAGGTGACCATCATTTCTATATAAAAAACCAAAAATTTGGTTAAGCCAATTGCTCACAATAATTTTCTAAAGGTCAGCTGTTCAGAATGGACAAAACAGTCAGCACTAGTCAAACTCTATGCCAAAGTTAACAAAATAAATATGTAAAAATTACAGAAAATTGTAAATATGTGTTTAAAGGTCCCAAGGACATTACTACATTTTTTAAACGTGGTCTTATACACAAAAATCTGGAAATTGAATCAAAATGTTGAAGAAACATGAAGCATAGCACAACATGAAATTACTGCGTTATATGCTAAAACCTTAAACTTGACATAGACATGACAGAGAGAGAATGCAATGCCTCTACTCCTTGAACTTGCAGTATAGACATGATTAATTGAGGGCTAGATTGAATAAATTGTGTTTTAATCTTACAATATCTAATAAATAGTCCTATGAAGCAGTAATACCCAAAATAAATCAAAAATCAGAAATTGAATCATCTAACATCATATTAAGCAAGACAGGACCAAAATTATACAAAAATTATACAACAATTTTAAACTACCAAACATTAATTTACAATAGAAATTGAATCATCTAACATCAATTTAAATAGTCTCCGGCATATGACTAAAATGACTTTAAAATAATAATATTTAAAGCGTAACAGCTGTAAATGAATTCATATATGTTGAAATCATACAGGTAATTAACTACAAGTTATTAGAAATGACATGTTATTAGTAATAACATGTTATTATGTTGCTCACATATTTATACTGTTAATTTAATTCTTATTGTATCGACAAAATCCAACTCTAGCACTAAAATGAATCGATTCTAGAAATACATGAGATATGCATAATTAAATAAATGTTATGCTATATATAGAATGAATTTACTAAAATATGGAACTTTTAAGAAAAAAAAAATCATATAATGAAGGCGGCAGGCTTTAAGCTGCAAGATACATCCACGAGTGCATTCCTCATTTGCGAAAAACTCTTTAATTATTATTTATGTTTTTCAAGGTCGAGCAACTCTAAACCATCATCACATACACAGATTTCTGTATTTCAAGTTAAAAAAAAAAATTGACAATAGCAATAACATAAATGATTAAATTATAATTTTCAAACTTAAAAACACTCTACCAACTTGAACTAGTTACATTTAAGAAAAAAATTGAATTATAAACATACCATTTTTAGTTCGTGCCAAGTATTATGCTACTGACACGCAAGTGAGATGCAGGCAGCGAGTGTAGTGATATTATTGCCATTGTTCAGTTTTCTCGTAGAGCTTTTCATAAATCTCTAGAGCAGAATTCTTTAAATAAAAATTGTAAAAAATAGTGAAATATTAACAATCTGGTTATAAAAATATAAGAATTCAAAAGTATAGACCATTTTAAATGACAATGAAAAATAAGGAATCCTCTCAATGAAATACAAACAAATTACTTGAATAGCGATGCACTAGAAACCCTAAATATAGGCGTACCAATATACTGTTAGTTTTCTCCAATATTTTTAATTTTTATACATGTTTTGTTTAGATCAATTTTCAGATCATTGTATTTGCAATTGTAACACAACAAGTATGATATCAGTGCTGTATATGTAGTTCTATCATAAAAGATTTTAAGATATCAGACTTGATAACAGGTGAAATAGTTATATATATATATATATATACACTCCCATTGAAAAATGGCACATACTTGATAGCTTAGATCATTCTAATTATGTTTTCTACCTAACTAAAATCATGACAAGGACATGACAATGATAGCAAAAAACGTGTTGCATCTTTTTCTTTTTAACCTTACGTGGTAAGTTAGGGGTGTTCAGGGTTTAATTCGGTTGAAACTGAACTAAATTAGGCAAACTAAATTTATAATTTAGTTTCAAAAATATAACCAAATCAATTTGGCATTATAACCCGAACCGAATCGAACCAAAGTTTTATTTTAGTTTGTTCAGTTCAAAAAAAATATATTAATTTTTTTATTTAAAGCAATTGATTTATAATAAATCAAAGTATTTTAAGAAATAAACTAGGGTATTAAGAATAAACTAAAGTATTTAAAGCAATTGATTAAGAAATAAACAGGGGTAGTCCAGATTAAATTCATAATATATAAAAGTTCAGTCGGTTTGGTTATTTATGTTTTGAAAATTTTCAAACTGAACCAAACCGAAGTTATATTTTGGTTTTAAAAAATAAACTGAAGTTATATTTTGGTTTTAAAAAATAAACCGAAGTTATATTTTGGTTTTAAAAAATAAACCGAAGTTATATTTTGGTTTTAAAAAATAAACCGAACTGAACCATTAAACCAAAAAATCCAAACCATTTAATCCGAACTAATTCGGTTCGGTCAACGACTAAACTGAACCGAATGAACACCCCTAGGTAAGATATATTTCATCTATTATTAAAACTCCCATGTATTGATATGACATAATTAGTTTATGTGCATAGCATATTAGCATATACTAAATTGATCAAACTGATAATTAATATTGATACTCTGCGGCCCATAAAGAGGGTACTTCCCAGCCCATTATATAGCAACGTTTTCTGGACTAGTTTTCTTTTTTTCCTTTTTAGGGCTTTGATTGTGAACCATTTTAGATGAGTAAAAAGGAACACTTCTTATGCAGGGAATAGAATGAAGTTTAAACTTAGTCATAAGAAATTTGAACTTCTGTACAATATATGGACATATTTTAAGATTTCTAAAACTTATGTTAAACACTTGGGATCTAATCTGACAAGGTCAGGTATATATCTTGCCTGATCTAAATTCTCCATTTACTCGGTTACTCGGTTTAAGGCTCATTAACGGGGGGTTTGACTTATCAAATGAGGCTGCGCAGTACATAGTTGCATTTATTGATAGTTGGTTTCAATTTGTCCCAAAAAAAAAAAATTGAGATTAATTTTCTTTCTAAAATGATTTTCCTTTTTAGTTTAGAAATGACAAGAATCTAGAGCAGAATATATAGCTAGCTAGTCTCCAGTACTAGAATTCTTGATCCACTAGTTTCCTGACCTGACTTTGCTTAATGGAATGTACGTAATGTGAACAATAATTAACATAATCGAATCAATTTCAGAGAAATCTAATTAAAGAATGGATAACATTTCACAACCTCCCTGGATAAGATAAGATGGAATTGGGGCAAGTCAGGATAATTCTCAACAAACTCGGTGTATAACTTGCTGGTGGCAGGATGAAAAACAAATTTCAGAACTTACGAGATCTGGAACGCAAAAGTACCACCAACTGTCAGGTTTTTTGGATTCTTGATGGTAAAAGGGAAACTTCTTACAAGAGATGTTTTGAATAGGCATGGCCTTCCTTGCCAGTGAGCATGTGTTATGTGCAATGATTGGAGTGACAAAACACTTGCTCACTTGCTTTTTTATTGCCCCTTTGCGTAGTGGGTTTGGAGCATGATTCACCACAAGTTGGGCACCTGTTTACTGACAAGGAAACTGGTACAAAGAACAGTACCAGCTACATTATCAATAAGACAGGTAATAGAGCTTTCTTGCAATGAATTCATGGCTTCGTATTAGGTAAGGAAAGGTGATTGGTTGTGTAGAGTCCTCTGTACCACTTGGTGGATATGGAGGCAGTGGAACAATGTGAATTTTAGAGAAGAAACGGTACCACCAGAGGTACATGGGCAAAGGGCACTACAGGAGAGTACTTTGTGGTTAAAAGTTATAGGCGCAAGATTGTAAATTTATATTCACAGTTTGTAATTTGACAGCCACTGTCAAATAATTAAAAAAAAAAAAAAAAAAAAAAAAGAGAATGGATAACAAAGGTGGAAGCCAATTTCAAGAGGTGGAAGTTACAATATTCTTATTCAATTGCATAATCTAAAATCATACAACAATCAGCCTTTCGAAATAAGCAAGATTTACTTGAGATTTCGTAATCTAGATTTTCCTATTTAACTGCGGCGTGCCACATGGACATACAAATCACCACTTAGAAGCTGATCTGTATTAACAGATCACCAACGACCCTGCTTCAGTGCTCTCGAGTTTCTCCTATTCTGTCTACTTTTCTGACACCGTGGTCCCGGCATTGTAGTGAGATGGTGAATTAATGACCACGGTCAGATTAATACGAGTAAACGCTGTTTACAATGATCGATGATGCAAAATACTCATGGTAGAGGTACTGAACAAGATAGAAAAGAGAGAGAAAATGTAAATACATAGATATCATAGTCGAAATATCATCATGTCTAAAGGTAGGGTATGTATTTGGTATATTCTGGTACTGTCACAGTGTGTAGTATTAGTGATTCATAGTTCAGTGAAGTCACCGGGAAAACCCTAGCAATTTCAGTGTCATGGTGCAAATCATCTGTCAATACATAGTACAAATCATCCCAGTCCTTTAAATCATCCGTGTCCACAAGCCTGACCCCTTTGCCCGAGTGTCCTTCTCCTCCAACCAGTGGATTGACCAATTCAAAATTGCACTATCCACCTTTAGACCATAGTAGGCAATATCGGCCGATACCGATCCGGATCGGCCGATACGTATCGGTATCGGCCGAGTCCGATCCGATACCGAGCCGATACTGATGGATTTTATGTTTTTGGTCCGATTTTTGCTATTTTGGTCCGATACCCAACTATCACGTAGCAGTAAAAGGTTTATATATACTAAGTACCCGTGATTAAATAGAATTCCATATAAAAAGGTTTAGAAATAGAGAAAGAATGTGAAATTGAGTAATATGCCTCTACCACGTGCATGTTACCAACTAAATAGTAAATAGAAGGTGTTTTGGCTGTAACTGAGTTTGTTTCTTTATTTTTTCAATAAGGAATATGATGTTATTTGTCTGATTTCAAAGTTCAACAAAATCTCAAATTCAATCCTCATTGATCAGTCAGGTACTTGATGAAATACCAAATAAGCATAATTACAAGCCATATTTAAAATAAAATAAAATAAAAGATTTGGTGATTGTTCAAATACATAACAAATGCTGTATAGTTTATATAACCTTTGAAAATTACATTTTGTCAGGGACAAAATGACAATTTCTTAAATAACCATCTGTTACAATGCATTAGGCCAGCAACCATACGTATACCCTTTCTCCCTCATGAAATTGCTTATTGTACTCAATTACACTCATAAATTATTTCAATCTAGATAAAATAATATAGAACAGAAGTTTCAAACATAACAGTAACAACATAATTAATGAATGTTATTATCTAAAAGGTTGAGATCTAAGTTTGATCATAGAACTGTTCAGTGATCCCTCCTTCGGCCAAAGCAACCATCATGACATAGTTTTTTTTTATCAAGGTTCACTGCCAATTAAAAAGGTTCAGAAATGGAGAAGGGATGTGAACTGTCCAGTGATCCCTCCAACCAGCACGACATAGTTTCTGACAATGAAAGAATGTGTTTATGGTTTTAATGCTTGTATTATATTGTATTAGTGGATTATTTGATTGTAATCATTTATCTAAACATAAGTTATTGAAAAATTAATTTTTTATCAATTTTTTCCTATTTTTTAGTGTAAAACAAGCTTCTGGCAAAAAAGTCCGATTTTCCGATCCAAATCGGCCGATACCGGCCGATACGCCGATCCCGGATCGGTATTGGCCGGGACCGATCCCGATCCCGATCCCGATATTTCCTTCTATGCTTTAGACCCAATATAGGATAGTAACAGTCACCCCCGCTTGAGGAATTGCTCGTCCTCAACTTAAATTGCATGCATTTTTGGACAATGGAGCATTGCTCTTCCTTCTCACGCCCTCAATTTGTTGATTAAGTGCGCGACACCCATGATTCCGCTTCATCTTTTCCTTTGCTAGCTCCACACATGTAGAGTGACATTGGAATATATAATGCTAAATTTTCTGTTGAGCGTGTCTAGTGACTCTCGATTGTCACGGAGCTGAGCGTGTCTGGTTTATTGGTCGAGATGACCTCTGGCAACTCTAATTTTTAGCTCCTGCTCATCCTTGGGAATGGTACGGTAATAAAGGACAGACTTTCAGGAATTACAAACGAACTTGCATCATATAAATAAAAGGATATAAAACTATAAATGTATAAATCAATTAAAAAAACTAAACAAAGGTAAAGGTAAAGGTAAATGTAATAATATAAGGGTCTTTCTTTTTTCAACCAGATGGGTTAAGTGAATTGCCAGTAAAATCTGACCTGACCCGGTGATGACCCGAATCAACCTACAACCGGCTAGCAGCTGAGCCCAGCAGGACTAAAAACCTGATTAAATTGCCATTCAAAGTTCATTTACATTACCAGTAAAATATATAGTTACTATATAGTATAGAAGGAAAAGTCAGCCTTTCCAGACCAGAATCAGATTGTACCAATTGGATTTTTGGCCGAATTACACGGTATGCGATTTTTTTTGTCCAATATCAGCCGAAATGGTCTGATTCCAGCCAAATCTCGGACGAAATTGTCCCATTCTAGTTAAATTTCGGCGAAAATGGTTTGATTCTGGTCGTACCATCAGCTGAAATGCACAAATACCAATCTCCAAAAATTTTCCCCTCGAGTGTGACTCAAACAAGAACCTCTTGGATATCAAGCAAGCCAACTACACCGCACTATGCTATCTTTTGTTGCTAAAATACAAAACTACATGTAAATATAAGTGTTGAAATGCTTGTATTATATTATATTAGTGGATTTTATGATTGTAATAATTTGTTTAAACATAAATTGTCAACAAATTATTTTTTTATCATTTTTTTTTCTATTTTCTAGTATAAAACAAGTTTCTGGCAAAAGAAGTCTGAGTTGTAATTGCCAATTAGACCAATTCTAACCTATTCGCCTGATTCCGATTCCAGGGTCAAAAATATGATCCCGATTCTAATTCTGATTCTTAATTCCTTCTATGCTATTTACCAGTTAGTTAGTTTCTAAGTAGCTGATAGCAAAACTTACATGGGATATCTGGAAAATTTCATTATCGGGTCTGAACTCTGAATCCGATCCAAATATTGCATTATTAATTATCGGATAACAGGAGTAACAATTAATGAATAATCACCTATTATCCGGTTACATCTTGAGTGCTGATAGTTTTTAAGATAAATAAATCAATTGTCCTCCTTCACACGTTTTCAATGAGATTGAATTGAGTTTAAATTAAACATGTTAAGATAAAAATGGCCATTACAAGAGGTTTATTGGATCGATTTTAGAGATGAATCTAAACTATTAAAACTGATTTAATGATATATATAAATTTATATAAACAGTCATTATCTTTTACAAGAGAAATGATAAAATTTTATTTGGGCTCACATCAAATCTACATTCAGTCTTTGAGATTGGCCCTTGCTATTATTGGGCCGATGTTGGGCCTTTTAGCACATGGCCTATGAGTTTCAAACGGAATTTGTTTTTCCCAATTTATAAAATATTATATTACCGTGCTACCGTTATTTTTCACAATTCTTTGCAAAGCAACAGCTTTGGTTGATAACTTCTTTAGCAAATTGAATAGAGCCATTGATTTGCTTTGTGTACCCAAGATAGCATCTCCAATTTGCGTATTTTAACAGACATTCAGTCAAATTATATTTGCAATGTATGCACCAGAAAGGTTATTGATAGGAGTAATTAATTTTAGTTTCATATGATGATGATAAAAATTGATGTCATGGGGAATTTGTGTGTGTGTGTGTGTGTGTGGGTGGGGTGGGGTGATTTAATTTCAATTGAATCAATTCTTGGATATAGGAAACGAAGGGATGAAAAAAGCAGAGTACTTAAATATGGATACAATTTTATTAAAAAAAAATAACATATTGATAAAATGGTGCACAATATGAAAAACTTGAGAAATACAATAGTGATGATTAATAGACTAAGTCCTTGAATCCAAGCAATCATCTCTTGTTACAATCATCCCAAGTGGTTTTTTTATTAATACAATTGTTTTCTGGGCAATGCCCGGCAACCTTCCCAAAAAAAAAAAAAAAAAAAAAAAAAAAAAAAACCATCCCAAGTGGTTATACTAAGAATTGTCAACCGCCAACAGATGACTTCAGGAAATTACCATTAAAAAAGAAAGAAAGTAGTACCAAAAAAAATATAGAATTTGTCCAAGAGTACATTATCAGAAATAGTAATTTAACATAAGTGTGATAATGCAAATCGACATGGTGGGGGGTAGCACACACAGAAACACACAAAGGAGCATTAATTGTTACACAAATTACCAGAATAAACTAAGAAAATAATCTTAGAATGTACTTATTTTGGTGAACCAAGAGTCCATAAATCTGCAGAGCACAACAACCATGCATGCACCATGCAAGAGGGAAAGACATCAAGTCTGAAATGAATAAAAGGAGGTTGAATTATTAGCATCATTCAAATAAATTCTGGTATAGCATTGTACATCATATCCTTTCGGGGGGATGTGTTCTTCCTAATTATTACATTAAGGCCTGAGTTGCACAAATTACAAGCTATCTATTTCAAATAAATTCCTAGTACTTTCTGTTGGTATAATTGTGTACGATACAAATGTCATTTCATTTTCTCCATTATTAAGGTGTTATGTGCAATCTCAACCTTCTTACCTGTTAAGTTAACATTCGATGGAGCTAAAGCCAGTTCCGTCTTTAGTGGCTGATTTTCTATCTTCTTGTCCTTCTTTTCCAATTTTCAAGCCGTTCTGCAATATTAAGAAATATTTGAAAAGAAACACATTATAATGAAGTTAGAAGTTGGATTTGTACATTAGAACAAGCAATAAATCTTAAGGTGGTTATACAATTAATTCATTGTTGCGTGAAAATTTTATTATTTCCAATAATATTTTATTGGAACAAAAAGTTATTGAAAATCTTAAGAAGACCGGAAAGTACTCTCATTTGTAGTTAAGAGAAATTAGTACACATGAAAAAAGAATAAAGTGAAAAATAGACTGCTCGATAAATATTGAGTTCACAACTTCACATGAGCACAAGGGGCCTCTGCTTTTGAAATTTGTCAAAGTAAATAAAATAACTTAAAAAAACAACAATATTTCGACCAATGAAAAGATTTGTTCAAGAAACACCGAATGGCAATTGTGAATTACCTGATGGTAGTTTTCTATTTATATTTCGACCTCTAGTCACATCAAGTTTAGGACATCTCAAAATATAGACTTCCTTTAGACATTGAAGAAACTGGTGCCCCCCTAGCGACTGTAACATTTTACAGTCTATCAAATGCAGCTTTGATAGAGATTTGAGATTGCTTGTAACCTCAGCTGGAATAGATTCCAAACGGTCGCAAATACATATATTCAAAGTTTCAAGGGATGTGAGGTTTTGCAAGCAACTGGGAATTGACTTTTCAAGGTCACCACAATTAACCAGTTCGAGGTACTTGACAGAGGGTGGTAAGACCATAGCATTTGGGTTTCTAAGCTTTGGGCACTGGTCAATTATCAGCTTCTCAAGCGATGCAAATCCTCCAAATAATTCTACTGATAATAATTCCAGATTATGGCAACCTCTTACCTGAATATGATTTAGTTCTGGCAGGTGGCTTGGTTCCAACAAATTCTGAAGATTTTTTAGTTTGTATAGCCCACGAATGACTAATTTGGTGATGAAACGAGGGAGGTGAGAGATAGTTGAGACCTTCAAACAGTTGCAAAACTCAACTTCTGTTAAATTTGGCAAAAACTCTTCCTTCAACCAACTTGGTGATAAATTTCTACCTCTATAACCGGATATTTTCAACTCTTTGAGTTTGTGGTTGGGACATAAACCATCAAGTACATCATTATCGTCTTCTCCATCATTACCGATTTGTAGCCATTCCAATTCCAACCTGTTAATTAATGTTTTATTGCTCAGTTGTGCTTTTTGAGCAGCTTCTTTGCTGGGAACATATTGAAGATTTATGATACAAAGAGATCCACTGAGTTGGCCAAAGTCCGAGATTTTAATATTATTACTCAAGGAAAGCTTCAGGTTGTAAAACTGGATTGCTTTGACAATGTTTTCAAAATGTTCTACCAAGGAGACCATTTCAACATCCAATTTGAAAAATTGTAAATTAACCAATTTGTAAAATCCTTCGGGAAAGCATTCAATCTCTGAGCAATCCCTCATGTTTAGATACTGGAGGCTGTAAAGGTTACAAAAAGACTCCGGCAATGTTTTAACATATGTGCCAGAAATATCCAGAAACAGAAGATGCTTTAGGTTTCCAATGTTTTTGGGTAGCTTCCCAATTATGCATCTCGCAAGAGATAATGATCGAATATGTTTAAAAACATTGCACCAGGTCTCTATTACAGTAATGTAACAACTGTTAGAACCTACCTTTAGAGAAAGCAATTTCTGATATTTGCACAACTCCTTGTGCTCCTTCAGTTCTATCTTTTCAAATACTGATGCATGCCGTATATCAAGGGAGACTTTCTGTTCAGAATGCCCATTTTCTAAGCAAAAGCACTCATCTTTTGTTATAGATAGGCACACATCATGCATCAGATCATGAATCACATATGTTCCATGTTCATGTGCTTGGAAAAATCCTCGCCTTAGAAGTTCAACAAAGTAATTGTTCGCTCGAGTTATAATTTCTTTTTCGTTATCTAGAGGTTCAATAAAACCTTGCATCATCCAAAACTTTGTTAACTCACATAATGTGAATCTAAAATCCTTGGGATAGAGTGAGCAAAAGGAGAAACATTTTTTCAGATTAGTGGATAAATATTGATAGCTCAATTGAAGTACGGGAAGTATATCATGTTCCTCCTCTTGTAATTCCCACATTTTACTGTTTTTGATATTGGTCCAGTGTTCAACACCTGAGTTGTGTTTCAAAGTACCTCCAATTGTTATGGCAGCAAGCGGAGATCCTTTTAGCCTTTTACAAATTTCCTTACCAATAGCCTTCAGATCTGGATTAATGTTGTTTGATTCGGCAACTGAATCAAATGCACAGCTCATAAAGAAATCCCAGTAAAAATGCTCTTCTAAACCCTCCAAATTTATAACACCTCTGGAGCGTATACTCGTGCCTGAAATTTTCACACATTTTGGAGACCTAGTTGTCACCAGCACTACACTTCCCTCAGATGCTCCTTCCATTGGTGCCAATAAATCTTGCCAGTCCTTGCTCCAAACATCATCAAGAACTAGCAAAAATTTCTTGGAATTTAATGCCTCTTGTAAAGCCTCTTGCAGGGTATCTAAATTATTAACATTGCACTCTTTTTTAGTGGCGCTCTCAATCATTTCTTTAGTTAACTCTTCCATTAAAATTATCAGAGACGCAAACCCACATAATTAGATCGAAGAATGACTTTACAGTTTTATTATTGCAAACCATTTGCGCAAGGGTGGTTTTCCCGATGCCTCCCATGCCTACAATAGATAAAACAGATACATTTTGTTTCTTATCCATTCTACTGCTACTCTCCCCAATTTCTGAATAAGACACACTTGCTTTTTTCGCTCTCTTCCTTGAGATTTAGAACTGGGAATTCCCATTAGATGGATCACTTCATTCAACACTGTATCTCGACCATACACTTTAGATGCAAGAAATGTGCTTGTATTCGGTCTAGCATTTTTGCTGAATTGGTTGGGATTTTCTGGTATACCACGACTGTCACAGATTTCTTTCATTTCATTATAGACAATATTAAGCCTATCAATAACCCTTTTTACTGTTGTTGGGAAATCACTCATCCAGTTCTCCATCCATTTCGGAAAACTTCTAGTACCTGCAATGTTCTCTTCAACTTTTTTCTTCAAACTTTGGTACTTCAATTCATCAACTATGCTTTTGGCTTCATAGACAGAATCTTTTAGCAGGGAAAGATGCTTGTCTATTGGGTTGTATTTAGGTAGTCGCCAGCATTCGGCTCTCTCAATTAGGAGCTCTGCCTTAGGCAGTGCTGCACGAAGTTCGAAGAGGTAATTATCGACATTGTTCCTCTTACGCCAAGAATCAAAAGTAGATTGACC
>JARJHM010001857.1:0-12953 GCA_033356055.1 Carex pumila
GCTTGGATCAGACACACCAATCAGCAGCCGAATCAATAGGCTTGGAAAGTTACTGGTAAACCGTACCAGCAGCAAGAAGAAGAGTTTCCACTAGTGATTGCAATTTGAATTTTTACCAGTAATGACTAAGTTGTTTAGGTCAATTTCAATTCATATGTTTAAGATAGGTTAGTTTCTTTGCTTTAAGTATTTTATTTCTCTGCATTATTTGTATTCCAAACTATGCTTGTTATTTTCAATTAATGAATGCCTACAGGTTTGAATAAAAAAAAGAAGATAATTCACATAAATAAATATCTAATGTATTGTTTCTTCATTTGAAGTTTTAATTATGCAAACTTTTTGTTTAATTGTTGTTGTGATGAACTAATGAAATGCACGTTGGACTAATGAAATGCAAACCTTTGGAATCTGGTGCTATCAGAGCTCAATGCATCTTTTAATCCTGCATAACCATTTGCTAATGAGGTAGGTTCAAGATCCTGAGGCTGAATTGGCGAATTGCTGCTGAGGCTGTTGAGGCTAGGGTTCGTGATTTCTGAGAAGGGTTGAGAGAGAGAAGCACGGGAGAGGAATCACGAAGGGTTGAGAGAACCTAATCAATCCTTGCATATGTTCTTCTTAGAAGGGTTCGTGATTAGGGGAGGAATCACTAGTAGGAGAGAAGCACGGGAGAAAAGCACAGGAAAGGAATCACGAAGGGGGAGGCTAGGGTTCATGGTTTCTGAGAAGGGTATTTTTGTTATTGTTATTATTTTATTTTTTTTAAAAGATTAATAATGTATTTGTGGCAAAATTAAGAATAAATCAAGTTTATAGTGGCATTGGCAGAACTTGAAACTTTAGAGTGGCATTTTTCAAAATTAGAGGTTTTGGAGTGGCATGGGCACAATTTTCCCTTATTATTATTATTATTTTTACAAAAATTATAAGGACCGACCAATTTAGTCTCCATATTTTACTTTTTTTTTCTGGACCGAATTGGGGATTCAGTCTCCCTTTACTTTGAAACAGGGGTCTGTTCCTGGAGGAAACAGCTTGTTCCTGACAAAAACAGGAGCTATCTCTGGTAGAAACAGGGGTGAAACATAATCACAGAAATATTTTCGTGAAAAGCCGAAACAGGGGACAAAACAGAGGAAAATGTGGAAACTGAATCTCCAATTCAGTATCTCCAAAAAGTAAAATTTGGAGACTAAATTGATAATTCGGTCCTTATGGTTTTTCTAAAAAAGTAAAAAAAATAATCATGCTACTTTGCTAAAATTAATTTAATTAATTATGGTTTATAAAAAAAATTCCAAGTAAGAAGCCCAATTGAAACCTATATTACCGAAATTTCATATTTTTTTTATTGGTGATTGCTTTTCGGGAATACATAAGGATCATTCTTTGAAAAAAAAAAAACGTAATGATGAACTTAATTTCCAGAAAAAAAATTAAAATTTAATAATAAATAGCTGATTGTATTCTGTGTCCAAAATGACTAGCAGATACATAAAAGACGGCCATTTTTATTAATATCTCTGAAACAAATGTAAATTTTAAAAATGATG
This sequence comes from Carex pumila, assembly GCA_033356055.1. Taxonomy (NCBI): domain Eukaryota; kingdom Viridiplantae; phylum Streptophyta; class Magnoliopsida; order Poales; family Cyperaceae; genus Carex; species Carex pumila. The sequence continues at coordinate 1,557 of JARJHM010001857.1, forward strand.
CTGTTTTTAATTTTTTTTTATAAATGTCCTGACCATCTGGATCCAGGGCGGCCCAAAATACCCTGTGAGGCGTCTCACACACTGGCGCTCCATACCCCCTGTGAGGCGCCCACACACTGACGCCCCATGCCCCCTATGAGGCGCCCCTTGCCCTGGCGCCCCACTACCCAACATAAGCCCCCCCCCCCGCGCCCCATCCCTCTCTGTTTCCCTTCTGCCTTTCACCCGCCCAGAAACCCCCCAAAAAGAAAAAAACCCTAGCCCTCCCCTGCCCCCACCCCACCCGAGCCCCACCGACCACCCTGACCGCTGTCCTAGCTTCACACCACGCACCTCTACTTCGCACGACGTTCGACCTCGATTTGCTTCTCCCTCGATTGAACAAGTAAGTTTTATTTGTTTTTGATTCGATTAGAGTTTAGGTTTTAGATTAAATGTGATTGAATTGTGTAATGTGATTCGGTTTGATTCGATTTGATATTTAAGGGTTAAATGTGAGTAATTAGTTGAATTGATTGAATTGGTTCGATTGGATGCTTGAATTGTGGCAATGACATGAATCGGTTCGATTGGTCGAATTGGTTCGGTTTGGTTCGATTGGATGCTTGAATTAGATAGTTGAATTGCTTAATTGCTTGAATTGGATGCTTGAATTGGTTCAATTGCTTTAATTTAGGATTATGATTTATGGTAAAATTGCTTGAATGTCATATGGTTCAATTTAGGGTTTATAGTTGTGAATTGTGAATTTTTTTTGAAATTTAGGATTTACGGTTCAATTTAGGGTTAGAATTTATGGTTCAAATGGTTGAATTGTTTAAGAATTTAGTTGTTAGGTTTATGATTTACAAATATGCATATTTATTTTTTGAAAATTATTTTTGTGATAGTTCATAAAAAATATGTATATATGAATACAAAAGATTTGAAGTAAAACTAATTATTTTGAAGTATATCGATATTTGTTTAAAAATGATATATATATATTTTTTATTGTAAGTAAATTGTATGTATATCTCATTTTTTTTAATTTTAAAATTTAGGTCTGCAAATATTTTAAAATTAATTTTGTTTTTTGTAAAAGTCCATTTGTTTTAAAAAAATGCATATACATGCAAAAATAATTTTGTAAAAAAATTGCATATACACCCAAAAAATAAATCCAGAATTGTATATGCATTTTTTTTTTGTAAAGTTTATTTATTTTCAACAAAATTAATTTTTGTAAAAAAAAAAAATGCATATTCATGCAATTTACTTACATTCAAAGTGTAAATTAATTGTATATACATGTAAATGCATATGCATGCATTGTATATGCATGAACATCATATACATGCAATTTATTTACATGCAATTATTTTGGGATTATATACATGCAATTCTTATTAAAAAAAAAAATGCATATGCATGCAATTTACTTACATGCAAAGTGTAAATTAATTGTATATACAAGTAAATGCATATGCATGCAGCAAAATTAATTGTATATGCATGAACATCATATAGATGCAATTTATTTACATTCAATTATTTTGGGATTATATACGTGCAATTCTTATTAAAAAAATTTATATAAATTGTATGTTTTCATTAATATTTTTTTGTAAATGTAGTATGCCTATAGTTAGACGGTGGGGAGTACGAGCTGAGCCTGCAGCAGGTGCAGATGCTGTGGATCCGAGTGGAGCGGGTACGTCCTCGGTGGATCCGACCGGAGAGGGCCTGTCATACCCCAAATCTGCGGGTGCGACAGCCTGCCGCGTGTATTTATCAAGTGTCACATATACACGCAAGGCAGTGGATCTTTTATATGCATTACCAATGTCCTCATTTGCTGCGTCCGCAAAATAAACCTGAAAATAATCGGAGAAAGGGGGTGAGAATAAATCCTCAGTGCGAAATTTGCCACAGTTTAGATTATTGGACTTGCAATCAAACTCTATATTCAACAATGAAACCCAAACAATAACAATGCAAACATATATAAATAATCATAAATAACATAATACCGATGCTCGGCAACAGTTTATCAGATGAATCACAGTTCATAGAATTTACAAGATGAGTTTCAAAACACAACATGTATTTGGCTTAACTCGATTCATAACTCAATTCATTAGGGCTTGTAGTAACTACAGATGTTCTTTCGAGCTGGACTGTTATCAAACCCACATCTGTAGGGTTACAGACGCCTACAGATGGCCAACCAAGCTGGACCCTTTATGAAACACCCATCTGCAATTGCTGTTTGGCTTAACCATTTCCTAAGGTCCGGCTACAAGTCACCAATACAGGTCAACTTGACAAATGCAATCAGACGGAATCAAAGTTACCTATACAGGTCAACTTTGCTAAATCTCAAGCAAATATATCAAAGCCACACATACAGGTCAGCCTCACAAAATCATCACAGGTCAATGCATAAGTCAGTAGCATCACCTCATCTAGCCGCCTAAACAGATCGGTCTGGCAATGTTACATTACGAAATTTTTATAATTAATTCTTAATGATTTAAAGGCAAGAATAGATAAATCATGCTACCAAAATAGAAGTTTAAACCTTAATTAAGGTTCCTCTAAATAAGTAAATTAAGTATGAATCAAAATCGCGTTGAAATTTCAAGATTTTGAGATTTTATAGGCTGAGTGCGGATGGGTTGACTCGCACTGCGGGTGGGTGCGTCCGCACTCATGCAAACATGTGTTGATTTGAAATTCTGAATAAAATTGACTAAGTGCTGAGTACGGGTGAGTGACCCGCACTGCGGATGGGTTCAGCCGCACTCATGAATTTTTGTGTTGACCTGAACTTTTCTGAAATTCTTCTAAGTCCTCAGTGCGGATGGATTGACCCGCACTGCTGGTGGAATGCATTCGCATTAGGCTCGGACTTTTTCTGAAATTCTGTCAAAAATTTACTAAGTTCCCACTGCGGGTTAAGTGACCCACACTGCGGGTGAAGCCACCCGCACTGCGTATGATTTCTGTGTTAAATTTCACTTCCGAAAATGACCAAGTGCTGAGTGCGGGTCAAGCCACCCGCAGTGCGGATGGATGCATCCGCATTCAGAGTGTTTTTAACACTAAAACTCAAATCAAACCTTCTCTCTCTCTCCCACTTCATTTTTCCCCATTTTTTAAGTGATTTTTGCCAAGAGAGAAGAAAAAAGAGCGTGTGAGTTTCCGTTTCTTTCAGACTTCCGATTGTTGCGAGAAATCGAGTTTGGAACTGAGTGAGCAGCCGAGGATCTCTCTGAACTCTCATATTTGGTATTTCTTTCTCTCTCTCTTTCTTTCGAAACCTCGAATTTTCTCGATTTCTTAGATTCTCGTCTTAAACTCGAGATTTGTGTTCGAATTGCTCAAGAACTAGTTCCTCTACATTCCTTGCTTATTTATTTGCCAATCTTTTTCCGATTTCCTTCCGATTTGTGAAATCTGATTTCTAGGGTTTCATGCCAAAACTGAAAGTTGGTATAATTGTGATTTGATTTGTTTAACCCGACCAATTAGACTTGTAGCGGTAGGGTTACTTCCTGATCTTGATTTTTTAGAACGTTTAACGGTTAATTTGAGGTTTTGACCAAATTAGGATTTAACCAATCGGTAAATTGAATTGAACTGAGAACCAAAGTAGTGAAATGGTGCATGAATGGTAACCTAAGTGGAATTGTGAAGGGTTTAAAGGACCCAAAAGTAAATTGTGTGAGTTTTAAAGGTTTTAAGTAAGAAAGAAGGAACCGAAAAGAACCGATACCAAAGCATAAGAATTGAATTAGGACTGTATGAACCATTGGTAAACTAAAAGTAAATGTATAGACCACTGAACCCGAATTAAACCAAGTATACGTATAATATAGGTGTAGGCTCGGTCGAGCAAGACTTAATGAGGCAATTCGAGACGCCTGATCCGTAATTAAGCGGTACGCTCGTCATAATAAGGTGCGGGATTCTTGGACTTGTTTGATACTTTATTTTCAGGAATTAAACTGTTTATTCGTTTGTCATGTTGAATATCATTGATTGCATCACTGAATTGTGTAAAGCATTTGCATAGCCCAATCAAATTAAACTGGATTTGATGTGACTTGAATGATTTGCATGCTGGTATGGTTATAGGTTGAGTCGATCTATTATGATCTGATTTTGATTTAAAGTCACCACAAACTGTGTATGTGAATGGATGTGAATGGATTTACGAAGTTAAGCACTTGGATCCAATGAATTTGCCAAGTCGGGCTGTATGTTGACTTGGATTCCCAGGATCCTAAATGGCCTTAGGCGAATGGCCCTCGATATTCCCAGTACCGGTTGGGACGAGGGAGGGTGATTATGTTATGAGATGTGTGGATTGGAATCGTGGGTGACTAGTGTGTAACGTCTGTGGCTTTGTGGCATTTTCCTACGTGTTAATGCATTTGAACGGTCGATTGAATATTACGACTATTGGAAATGATTCCAAAGAGGATTTTCTTTATATGATTCGAACCAGATCTTAATAAACTGTTAAGCCAAGCGATTGCAGATGGGTGTCAGATAAAGGGTCTAGTGGTTGGTCATCTGTAGGTGTCAGTAACCCTACAGATGTGGGTTTGATAAAGGTTCAGCTCGAAAGAACATCTGTAATTGCTACAAGCCCTAATGAACTGAGTTATGAATCGAGTTAAGCCAAAATATATGTTGTGTTTGAAATTCATCTTGGAAATTCCGTAAACTGTGTTGCAGGTTGATTTAACTGTTGTCGTGCATTGGCATTCTGTTATTTATGATTCCTTATATATCTGTTTGCATTATTATTGTTTGGGTTTCATTTTTGAATATAGAGTTTGATTGCAAGTCCAATAATTCATATGTGGCAAATTCGCACTGAGAATTTATTCTCACCCCCACCCTCCTGATTATTTTCAGGTTTACTTTGCGAACGCAGCAAATGAGGATATTGGTAATGCATATAAAAGATCCACTGTCTTGTGTGTATACGTGACGCTTGAATAAATACACGCGGCAGGCTGTCGCACTCGGTGGATTTGGGGTGTGACAGGCAAATTCTCACAGGTCAACGCATAAGTCAGCAGCGTCACCTCATCCAGCCACCTAAACAGGTTGGTCTGGCAAATTCTCACAGGTCAACGCATAAGTCAGCAGCGTCACCTTATCCAGCCACCTAAACAGGTCGATCTGGCAAATTCGAACAGGTCAACGCATAAGTCAGCAGCATCACCTTATCCAGCCACCTAAACAGGTCGGTCTGGCAAATTCATAAACACAGGTCAATGGATAGGTCACCGTCACCTTATCTAGCCACCTAAACAGGTTGGCCTGGCAGATTCATTCACATCAAGAACAATTAATAGAACTAATCAAATAATAACAATACCAACATGCCAATCAACACTAAACAATTCAATCATTCTCATTTATCCAAAAATCAATATGCAGCATGAATTCCAAAATATGCAACAATTAATCATTCAACATGACAAACGAATAAACAGTTTAATTCCTGAAAATAAAGTATCAAACAAGTCCAAGAATCCCGCACCTTATTATGATGAGCGTACCGCTTAGTTGCGGATCAGGCGTCTCGAATTACCTTGCGATATCTTGCTCGACTGAGCCTACACCTATATTATACGTTTACTTGGTTTAGTTCAGTTACATTATCAAAACTTAAATTCCAAAAGCCGTCTTTTAAGTCGTCAATTATTTTATACCTTTCGGCTCATTTATAATCATTTTAATTCAAGTCCAATTTAGTAAGACCCACAACAATCAACCATTTCAATTTAATTCAAGTATAGCCCCAACAGCAACGTCACGGCTATCATTCCATATATATTCATATCTTTTTCATATTGGTCCTTAATCAATATAATTTCACCCATTAGTGTCTACTTTGCAATTCAACCCTTTTTATTCCTCTTTATTACTTAACATTTATCCAATCTCACATAAATATATACATATGGTCATAACGAGCTATTCCAAAGCTTATTTACTAACATTTCAATTTAAGGCCTCTTTACAATTATTTCAATTCATATATGGCTCAAATTATAATACTTCACATGCATGGCCGGCCATAGCCTCAAACAATTTACATCTTACAAATTGGCCCCTTATATTTATACAACTCTACATAAGGCATTATATTTTACAATTCCTACCATTAATAAAAATCATTTTGCAATATAACCCCTTATACTAAATTTATTCGAGCAAATCGATCGAGTCGGGAAAATCAACAACCCGTACTCGAAAACTAACAAATTCCCATTCTACGACATTAATCAATTCATCATGACACAAATCAAGAAGTTTAGAAATTATTTTAGCAATTACCCGAAATAGAAAATATCAAAAGAGATCGATCGGTTCCGAGGGTTTCGCCTTGCCTTGCAACCGTCTAAAATCAGCGAGCACCACATGCACTGGGCACTTCCAATTACCGGGACAGCACCAATCGAGCACCGAGGCAGCCCCAAGGCAGCACCAAGCCACAACCATCACAGCACCAAGCAAACACCGGGGCAGCACCAGCACGGCACCATGGCAGCACCAGAACAGCACCAAGCCGAACCAGCACGGCATCCAGCGAGCACTGGGACAGCACCAAGCCAAGCACCGAGGCAGCACCACCTCAACCCTAGTTTCTAGGGTTTCAAGGGTGGGAAGGGGGGGCGGGAAAAGAGGAGGAGGGGCGGGGGTTTTCTGAACCGAGAAGGAGAGAGAGAGAGAAGAGCAAGGGGGCGGGTCTGGCGAGGTTCGCCGGTGATGGGAGAGGGAGGGGTGGAGCCCCCTGGGGTTTTGGCGTAGAATAGAGAAGGGGGCGGGTGGGGGGCTGTCACGGTTTGGGAAGGAGAGGAGAGAAAGAGAGAAGGGAGGGGGGGGGGTGGGATTTAAATGGGCTGCTTCAAGATTCGTGCTGGATCAAGATGAGAGGTTGATATAATTCCAGCATTTAAATTACAATATTTAAGATCCGTGTTAGATTAAATCCAAAGGTCCAAACAATTCCAGAATTTCAATAAGGTCATTTAATTGGTTTAAGAAATCTATTTCTACTCTAATTCGAATTGAAAGTTCATAATATTTTTGTAACTATCTTTGTACATATAATTTGTGTATTTATCTCTCAATTTAAGATTCGAATAATTCGTTCTCAATTTATATAATTTTTATATATTCCATTAACTCTCTAAAATTCCTAAATGAACTAGTTTTATAAATTCTAAAATCCAATTGTACGAATAATTTCGTATAATTATGCTCTTATTTGGAATTCAATTTATTTATTTATTTACACGAATCTAATTAAATAAATTTCTTCTTTCCTAAAACTTAAAAAGAATTGTAACAGATTTTCTAAGTTTCTGATTTACCGAATAATTATAATTTTATTCCTAGTGATATATTTTATTTTATTTCTAAATCTCTAAATTTTATTATACATAATTTCATACATTATTTATATTACGAAATTTTAGTTTCGTTTCAGTCGGTCAGAAAATTTCTGAACGATCGTTTAATTTAATTAAACTTTTTATTTAAGTCAAATGATCGATTTATCCATTTAATCATGTTTTAAAATTTTAGAATGTAACAGGGCTCGTCGTCTCAGGCCGATACGACTGATAGGGGCTTTGAGGATCCGACTGGAGCGGATCCGTCGTCTCAGGCTGATTTTCCAGATGGTGTGCATGATCCTGACACTTTTGGTCCTCTTCTATGGACCCATCATGTTAAGCACCGCATCTCATTGGCATCTCTTGAGGTACGTGATTTTTATACTTAAAAAATGACATTCTGTTAAGTTACTAAAAAAATTGCACGATTCGAGTCTGACAAATTGATAATAAATACAGGATGATGTCATGCTTACTGTTACATTCCGAAATTTTAAAACTTGATTAAAATTGATAAATTGATAAATCATGCTAACAAAATAGAAGTTTAAACCTTAATTAAGATTCCTCTAAATAAGTAAATTAAGTATGAATCGAAACCACGTTGAAATTTCAAGAATTTTGAGATTTTATAGGCTGAGTGCGGATTGGTTAACCCGTACTCATGAAATCATGTGTTGAACTGAATTTTCTGAAAATTGGTTAAGTATTGAGTGCGGATTGGTTAACCCACACTGCGGGTAGGATTTATCCGCACTACGCTCGGATTTTTCCGAATTTCTATTGAAGTTTTTCTAAGTCCCAACTGCGGGTTAAGTGACCCGCACTGCGGGTTAGGTAACCCGCACTGCGGATTATTTCTGTGTTAGATTTTTTCTAAAATTATGTCAAAAATCTACTAAGTTCCCACTGCGGGTTGTTTCTGTGTTAAAATTCATGTTCTGAAAACTGACTAAGTGCTGAGTGCGGGTTAGGTAACCCGCAGTGCGAATTGGTTAATCCGCACTCAGGGTGATTTTTGCCCTAAAACTCAAATCAAGCCTTCTCTCTCCCACTTCATTATTTTCACCATTTTTAAGTGATTTTCGCCAAGAGAGAAGAAAAAAGAGCGTGTGAGTTTCCGTTTCTTTCAGACTTCTGATTGTTGCGAGAAATCGAGTTTGGAACTGAGTGAGCAGCTGAGGATCTCTCCGAACTCTCCTATTTGGTATTTCTTTCGAAACCTTGAATTTTCTCGATTTCTTAGATTCTCGTCTTAAACTCGAGATTTGTGTTCGAATTACTCGAGGACTAGTTCCTCTACACTCCTTGCTTATTTATTTGCCAATCTTTTCTCGATTTCCTTCCGATTTGTGAAATCTAATTTCTAGGGTTTCGTGCCAAAATTGAAAGTTGGCATAATCGTGATTTGATTTGTTTAACCCGACCAATTAGACTTGTAGTCGGTAGGGTTGTTTCCTGATCTTGAATTTTTAGAACGTTTAACGGTTAAATTGAGGTTTTGACCAAATTAGGGTTTAACCAATCGGTAAATTGAATTGATCCGAGAACCAAAGTAGTGAAATGGTGATTGATGGTTACCAAAGTGAAATGGTATATGGCTAGAGGGCCTAGATGCAATTGTGCACGTTATATGAGATTTTTTAAGAAAGAAGGAACCGAAAAGAATCGATACCAAAACATAAGAATTGATTTAGGACTGTACAAACCCTAAGTAAACGTATAGACCACTAAACCCGAATTAAACCTAGTATATGTGTAATATAGGCATAGGCTCGGTCGAGCAAGACGTTGCGAGGCAATTTGAGACGCCCGATTCTTAAATTAAGCGGTACGCTTGTCATACTAAGGTGCGGGATTCTTGGACTTGTTTGATACTTTATTTTCAGGAATTAAACTGTGTATTCGTTTGTCATGTTGAATATCATTGATTGCATAATTGAATTGTGTAAAGCATTTGCATAGCCCAATCAAATTAAACTCGAATTGATGTGACTTAAGTGATTTGCATGCTGGTATGGTTGTTGGTTGTGTCGATCTATTATGATTTGATTTGATTGAAAGTCACCACGATGGGATTTGATATGTATGTGAATGGATTTACGAAGTTAAGCACTTGGATCCAATGAATTTGCCAAGTCGGGCTGTATGCTGACTTGGATTCCCAGGATCCTAAATGGCCTTAGGTGAATGGACCTCGATATTCCCAGTACCGGTTGGGACGAGGGAGGGTGATTATGTGATGATATGTGATATGTTATGAGATGTGTGGATTGGAAGTCGTGGGTGACTTGTGTAACGTCTGTGGCTCTGTGGCATTTTCCTACGTGTTAATGCATTTGGAAAGGTCAATTGAATATTACGACTATTGGAATGATTCCAAAGTGGATTTTCTTTATATGATTCGAACCAGACCTTAATAAACTGTTAAGCCAAGCGATTGCAGATGGGTGTCAGATAAAGGGTCCAGCGGTTGGCCATCTGTAGGTGTCAGTAACCCTACAGATGTGGGTTTGATAAAGGTTTAGCTCGAAAGAACATCTGTAATTGCTACAAGCCCTAATGAACTGAGTTATGAATCGAGTTAAGCCAAAATATATGTTGTGTTTGAAATTCATCTTGGAAATTCCGTAAACTATGTTGCAGGTTGATTTAACTGTTGTCGTGCATTGTCATTCTGTCATTTACGATTATATGTATCTGTTTGCAGCATTATTATTGTTTGGGTTTCATTGTTGAATATAGAGTTTGATTGCAAGTCCAATAGTCTGAACTGTGGCAAATTCGCACTGAGAATTTATTCTCACCGCCTCTCCCCGATTATTTTTAGGTTTATTATGCGGAGATAACAAATGAGGATACTGGTAATGCATATAAAAGATCCACTGCCTTGCGTGTATACGTGACGCTTGAATAAATACATGCGGCAGGCTGTCGCACCCGGTGGATTTGGGGTGTGACACTTACGGTGAGGCACCGTAGGTCTGAGATTCCGTTCGTTCCCCATAAAGAAATGCAGCGATACATCTTGAACCTCGGGTTGTACCAGCTTGCCACCATACCGCAGAGTAAGATCGATGTGTCTCTGATGCATGGTCTAGCGGAGAGATGGCGACCTGAGACGCATACATTTCATCTCCCGCCTGGGGAGATGACAGTCACCCTCGGTGATGTGAACGCCCTATAGGGTTTACGTATCGATGGCGACCCCATAGGTGGCATCTCAGACCATCCAGAGCTGTAGAGGATGATACTAGAGTTGTTAGGGTGTGATCCGAAGACTCTGCAGAAGAAATACAAGAAGAAGAAGGGGGAGGAGGAGGAGTTCCGCTATTCTGGGTAGTGTATTTCTCTAAAGGCACCGGGCTCACTTCTTCTAGAATCAGATATTTCCCGATACTGATGACATTGAGGCGGTCAGGAGGTACTATTACACTCTTTAAATTAACTTAGTAGTTCATCAACAATCTCAGTTATTATCAATTATTTTACATTGCAGGTATACTAGGGCATATGTGCTGGATTTGTGCGGTGCTATCATGTTCGAGGATTCCAGCGGTGACGCAGTCCCAATGATGTATCTCTCCTTGCTGAGGGACCTGGAGAGAGAATCAAGATGGAACTGGGGTGGAGCCGTCCTCGGCCACTTATACAGAGGCCTCTGTCATGCTTGTCTGGTATGTCTGTATTAATATACGATGTTATTGAAGGTTGGATAAGAAGCACCCAGTTTTTATTTTAAGTTAAATTTTCAGGTCAAGAATAAACAGATGTTTGGACCACTTCTTCTGCTCTAGCATTGGTCGTGGTCACATCTGCCCATAAATCGACCAGTTATACCGTTGCCACATCCTCGGTGGGGAGGTCCTGACCCAGACAGATGCCCCGCGTACGCCGCTATATGGGGCAGTCATCACGATCATGAAGAGAAGGATAGGGGGATTTCTTATGTCCGGGGTCAGCTCCAAATGCTCCGAGATGCAAATAT
>JARJHM010001858.1:0-12945 GCA_033356055.1 Carex pumila
TAAAAAAATTCCAAAAAATATAAAATTTAGTCTCCAAACACATATTAATATGAAGAACAAGATGAACGGTTCGGATCGACCATTAGGATTTTGAAAACTCGAAATCCAAGCCATTGCATGGAGGGGTTCTATGCTATGCATAGCATGCTAGCATATTCCTATATATATATATATATATATATATATATATATATATATATATATATTTCGGATTATAGTTAGCATCGATCAGATAAATTTATGGTTCAATATTTGTTTATTATAATCTACAATTCCAGTTGACATGTTTTACCGCATCTTATTAATCAAACAAAACAAATCAATTTCATGTATTAGGACTAATTTTTAACTAAGTATTGGATACCAATCAAACACCGCAATTTTTATTCATAGAAATATATATATATATATATATAGAGAGAGAGAGAGAGAGAGAGAGAGATATATATATATAGAAATATAGATATATATATATTAAAAATGAGAACGGTTGTTGAAAAATTTTAAAAACAGAAAGGCATGTGCGGCCCATGACGTCCTGCAGAAATGCCATGTCAAAATTCAATTCTGCAAAAAAGAAAAGAAAAAATAAATAAACAATAACTATGAAACGCCATACGCTATCCCTCTTCAAATCTGAAAAATAAATAAATAGATTTGCCACGCCATGCGTTACCCCTCTTCAAATCTGAATTTTTTTAATTTTTTCTTTTCTAAAGTCGGCCGCCATAGTCCAACTATGGTCCATTTAATCCACGCCACCACACACACATCCCAAATGATTTAGTCTCCTCCACCCGACAGAAAGGCAAAAAAAAAAGAAACAGTGTATTTGTATGATTAAAATAGATTTTCATTTATTAGATTAATAATTAGGTTAATTCATTTTAAAGGTGCTTAAGTGGCATATTTTTTTTTTCCGTCAAACCATAGATTGACATGGCATTCCAATTATTTATTTTATTTTTTCCACCGAATCAAAGATTGGCATGACGTTTCAGTTAATTTTTTTTTTCCGTCGAATCAAAAATTGGCATGACATCCCGTCCATATTAATTGATTTTTTGTTTTCCCCGTAGAACTGAAGTTTGACATGATGTCTCTACGGAACGCCATGACATAATACTATCTTCTTGTTTTTAAAATTTATCCACAACACTTCTTATTTTTAATTTTATTTAATTTTTTTTCCTATGTATAAAAATTGCGGAATCAAACATGTGGATAATATTAGTGCTATATTAAATCAAATTCAACTACAACATGTCATCCAATCATCACTGCCTACATTCTTTTTTCTTTTTCTTTTTTTTTTTTTCTTTTTTTTTTTTTTTTTTTTTGAGATTTCAAAGCCCGTGGGCACACTGCCTACATCTTTTGATTCAACTGAAAATGCTTTGTCATTCTTCCACTTCAGATCGAAGGAACGGTCAAGATAGAGACTAACTGTTTAAATCTGTGGGTATTAAGTCTCAATAATTTCAGATGTACCTAATATTTTAGCGGATAATGTGTCCATATCCGCTACAACTGATGATGTATAGTAGAGGCTGAAATCAAGGTCCGGACTATTCGATTGAGATCGAACTGGTTTAAAGTGGACCATGACTCTTGAGATATTTAGTTTGACCATTCTTACAACCTTATTCGATCAAATCTAACGGTTCAGATCTGAGCATCAGTTTCCTACTACAATCTAAGCAAGTAAACTGCAAAAAATGCGCACTTCACGTTGACTGATTGCCTCCGTTCTAAATGGGTAGATGGGTACACGGGTAGAGATATTAACATGTCAGCTTTGGTTGCACGCAGCTCACGAACTATAAAATCAAAACAGCACTCAATATTGTATATGCGCTGCATGGAGCTAAAACTACTCTGTTAAAATCTTCACCCGTGCTAAATCAATCCCACTTCGTATTAAAATTAAAAAAAATCCCACAAATTCCTTCTCATTAGCAAATACCATCCCACCTTTCCCTCTCCCATCAATGGCTTCCTTGAGAGAAAATCCCTTGCTTTCTTCTATTTTCTCTCTCTACCTCTTCTCTCTCCTATCCATGTCTACGTCAACAGACACCATCACCTCCACTTCGTCTCTCTCCGGCACCAACCAAAAACTCATCTCTGCTCAAAAACAGTTTGCACTTGGTTTCTACCAGCCTCCCAATTCCTCCTACTGGTACATATCCATCTGGTACAACACCATCTCCGTGCAAACATCTGTCTTCATAGCCAATCGAAACACACCGCTCACTGACCCCTCCACGGCCCTGCTCACCATTGGTCCCGACGGAAACTTGGTCTTGCTTAACGGGTCTAAAACTGAAGTATGGTCCACTAATGTTACTGGTATAAACCCGTTAAACAAAACCGAAGCAGTGTTGAATGATGGTGGAAACCTCATTTTGAGATATGCGTCGAATAAATCTAATGTATTGTGGCAAAGTATCGACAACCCAACCAACACGTGGTTACCGGGCGATAAATTGGGTCTCAATAAACCAACTGGTATTAGCCAAAGGATCATTTCTTGGAAGAATTCAGCTGACCCAGCTGAAGGTATGTACTCTGTTTTATTAGACCCAAATGGTACCAGCCAACTTTTCTTACAGTGGAACAAGACTACAGAATACTGGACCAGTGGTATGTGGACCCAGAATTTTACTCTGAATGTTGAAATGACCGACGATTACAAATACAATTTCACTTATGTGAGCAATAATGAGGAGAATTACTTCATCTACTCAAGAAAACCTGATTCTGGTGTGCCATTGAGGTTTATAGTAGATTATACTGGCCAACTGAAACAACTACATTGGATTGACGCATCAAAACAGTGGATTACGTTATCTGCTGAGCCGAGTCAGAATTGTGAGACCTACATGCTTTGTGGGCCCTACAGTAGCTGCAATGCGAACAAATTGCCACATTGTAATTGTTTACATGGGTTTTCACAAATATCTAAGACTGATTACAGTTTGGGGGATTATAGTGGTGGGTGTGTGAGAAATACTGAATTACAATGTGAAAGCGGCAATCTGACTAAGATACAGCAAGATAAGTTCTATGTTTTAGATAACATGAAATACCCTGACAATTGGCAAAGTATACAAGTTAATAGTGCACAAGAGTGCGAATCGGCTTGTTTGAAATATTGTACCTGCTCCGCTTATTCATTCCAGAGCGGGTGCAATTTGTGGTACGGGAGTTTGTTGAATCTCCAAGATGAATATAGTGGAAGCGGTGCCGGTACGCTTTATCTCAGGTTGGCTGCATCAGAATTTACTGCAAGTAAAAGTCACACAGGTTTATTTATTGGTGTAGTTATAGGTGGCGTAATTGCGGTGCTTTTTTGTATCATAGTTGTTTTGGTTGTAATAAAGAGAGAGAGAGATAAGAGGAGAGCTCGGCTGTTAAAGGAGTCGAAAGGTACCTTAATTGCATTTCGGTATGATGATTTGAAATTTGTTAGTAAAAACTTCTCTGAGAAATTGGGTGGAGGAGCCTTTGGTTCAGTTTACAGGGGGTATTTACCTGATTCAACTGCTATTGCTATTAAACAGCTAGATGGTTTTCACCAAGGTGAGAAGCAATTTAGGGCTGAGGTCGAAACAATTGGTATGATCCAGCATGTAAACCTAGTTCGTCTCATTGGGTTTTGTTCTGAAGCTTCTCATAGGCTACTGGTTTATGAGTACATGCCCAAGAGCTCTCTTGATGTGCAATTATTTAATTGCAGAGATGTGATACTAAATTGGAGCGCTCGGTACCAAATAGCACTTGGTACAGCAAGAGGGTTAGCGTACCTACATGAAAAATGTCGGTATTGCATCATTCATTGTGACATTAAACCCGAGAACATTCTCTTGGATGAAAGTTTGGTACCAAAAGTTGCTGATTTCGGATTATCGAAGCTTTTAGGTCGGGATTTTAGTAGGGTTTTGACAACAATGAGAGGCACCATCGGTTACCTAGCACCAGAGTGGATAACAGGCATACCGATTACTCCAAAAGCTGATGTTTATAGCTATGGCAAGATGCTTTTTGAGTTAATATCTGGCCATAGAAACAACTCTGATCAATGGAATAGTGTTTCATCAGGTTCGGAGTTCTTCCCTGCTTTTGCTGCTAGAAAACTAATTGAGGGCGATGTTCAAATACTTTTGGATCAAAAATTGAATGGAGATGCACCAATTGAAGAGATTGAAAGAGCATGTAAGGTGGCATGCTGGTGCATACAAGATGACGAGACTGCTAGGCCGACAATGGGACAAGTGGTACAAATTTTAGAAGGCATTTTGGAGGTCAACACGCCATCAATGCCGATATCACTTAGGGTTAAGGAGGAGAGCCCTGATTATATCAATTTCTTCTCAGATATTTCTTCTGGTATGTCTTCGAAGACCCAAAGAACCACCTCAAATACCAGCGCATCTAGTTCACTAATTAAGAGCACGGGCTGAATTCATCTAATTTATATTATTTAAGTTTTAGAGTTGTACTGTGATAGCTTGCATTATATGTATATATTGAGAAAGGATTTTGTTTAATATGTAGTAGCATAATGGCAAAAAAAATCCCTATGGTTTTGATAATAAATATTCTAGATCTTTATATGGTAAGCTGAAGCTTAATCCCATGACAAATTAAACTATTTTTAAGTAAATGTTCGGAAAGTCACCTTTTTCTTCTCCTTGTTATGATTTTCTAGAGATACTTGGCAAAGTTACAGGTGCTTGGTACCATGTTTCAAACAGCATGTCCCTTGGAGGAAACTTTGGGTACCAGTCTTACTAACACTCTTTAATACCAATAACATCCAGTTGATTTTCATAGAACTTGACATATGTAATAAGGTAACTTGGACAAAAGTTTTTCTGAGTGAGTCTATGGTACTATGCATACTACGATTTGACCCGTAATACGGCTCAATATTTGACTTTTCAAAATCCTAACGGTCGATCCGAACCGTTCATGTTGTTCTCTATATTAATATGTATTTGGAGACCAAATTTTACATTTTTTTTGAAATTTTTTTACTATTTTTTTAGATTTATTGAAAATCACTGTTTTTGGATGGTCCAGAATTTTCAGATCAAGTGATTTTCTAAAAATCTAAAAAAATAGTTTTGTAAATTGACACCAGATTTCTCCTGTAAATTGACAGAACAAATTTTTTTTTTCCTGATTAAAGAAAAAACATGGCAATATTTTGAAAAAATAGTTCTTTGTAATCAAGGTTGAGAAAAGGTTCAAAATGTTATAGAATAAGGCAGCAGCCCAATTTGTTTCTTCGGCTTGTTTTAGTTTGGGCCCAAAAAGGGTCATCACTCGCAAAATTTAAGGCCTCGTTTAGATTTGAATATGTGGGAATAGTTTTGGAAATTTTTGAGCCCAAGGATATTTGTATTTTTCTATGATATATTTTTTATTTTATTAAAGAGTCTCATCCCGATTAGTGGTTTGCTAACGGGTAGGACAGGTAAAGGGATAGGATGGGTACAGGTAAAATCCATAACGGGTAAACGGATAATTTTCCCAAAACCTCTATTCAGTCCGTTTATTACCCGTACCTGTTGCAGGTTGACGGGTACGGATACCGCAGGTACGGATCTGGGTATCCGGGTACGGATAGGCGGGTAGGGGTAGGCAGGTAGACGGGTACGGGTATAACGGATTTTTTTCCAAATTAGGTTGTCCGGTCCGTTTATTATCCCTCTACTCGTTTGTACCCGGACAACGGATACGGGCCGGGCAAAACAGGTTGAACCCGTTAGGGGTTTAGCAAACCACTAGTCCTGATATATTTAGATGCTATTTTTGATAATTGAACACGTCTTATTGCACTAAAGCATTAACTGGTATTCTGTCCAATAAATATTTTTTTACATCCTTACAAATTAAAGAAGAGAACTAACTGGTGCAATATAGCTTCGATCCGTTTAAATCAACCCTCTTATTGGCAACCAATCTGATTGAAAAACAGTTAGACATGAAAAACATGGATTAGAATATAAAATATGAAAAAAAAATTAAAATATGTACTTAAAATTAAAAAAAAATTATGCCCCAGCCTTTCTTTTTAAATTGAAAACATGCTTATATTTTTATGTTTTTTCACAATAAAAAACTATAAAAATATACTTCATATCCGCAATAATTATAAATGCGTCGAACTATAAAATTGTATTCCATTCGGAGCCATCCTATATATTCTCATATTAAAAAAAAAATGCCTCAGGCCTCAGCCTAAGGCTCTGATCGGAAACCTCTGTTCTTTCACGAAATGCGATTCGGAATTGGATTTGAAAGAAATTCACTGATCGGAAGAGAGCGATGAATGAGAGTTGAGTTCATTCTATGTGATTTGAGAGGGTCGAAATCGCGTGCTGAAATCCAACCCCAAAGCAAAAGATTTGGTGAGAAATGGATTGTTGCTAGTGAAAGCTCCTCTCTGCCTCTTTCTTCCGTTTGTTCTGCCGTCAAATGTCGAGACAGTGATCCAACAGATTCAACGATCAATCAAAGTGCCGATCAAGTTATCTTCTTCTTCATATCCTTAGTGAGAGTTGAGTTTATTCCATAGAAGTGTTAATTTCTTCTTTCTCCGTTGTTTTTTTTTTCCAGCCCTAATTTTTACTGTATAATGGCATAATCAATAAATTAGATTAATTTGAAGGTTAGTTTTAAGAAGATCAACACTGAATTATCTTCTTCACTTTAAAGTTTTCGATCACGAACGAAACTTCAATTCATAATCTTCTCTTTTCATCTCATTTCTTTTGAATTGAACTCAATTTTTATTCATTATTGTTCCGATCAGAGCCTAATTTTTCCATTTTTTTCAGAATTTTTTTTTATAAAAACTACTTAATATTCAAAATATTGTATATGCGCACCTAACTAGCCAAAAACAAGTTTTTTTGGATATTGCAAGAATACTTGTCCGATTGATAACTAAAATCATTAACTCAATGGCTTGGTTTAATTTACATGTTTAATTATACACTCTTCTTGACGTGCTATTATTACAGTTAGTCATTTTTAGATGCATATATTCAAATTTTAGTCTCTTTTTTTTGACAAAAGTGGTATTCTATTATTGGTTTCATTACGAAACAAAAGAGTTCATACAATATGTCCAAAATAAAACGCTAGCATACAATCCATCAACACGTAACAACCAAAAAAGTCTAACCAAAAATCCAAATAACAGTACCAAAATAACAACTAACACCATAAGCGAACAACAAAAACATACTAGCATAACATGAAATAGTAATACTAAGTAAAATCAGAAATAGCTATAACACTAGAAGAGAATTCAAATTTTAGTCTTAAATCATAAAACAAAAATAAAATGAATATTACTCTGAAAAAAGTTGGAATTCCTTTTTTACAAGCTTAATGGGAAAACCTGGAACAATTTATTTAATTAGCATAATTAAAGCAGTTTGCACTTACGAAGTTTCCAATAAAATTACAATTGACAGTTGGCATGTCAAAGTTTCTTCTCTAGGTTGTACAACAATGTTTACTTTTTAATTAACTAAACATTTAAACAAATAATCCGGCCATATGGTTTATATTATATTTACAAGGTTCCATCACACATTCTTCTTGTAGTACAAACTGTGTAGCTATTTGTGTTCCGGATGGAATTTAATGTCTTACAGGTCAAGAGGTCCATAGTGACAAATGAATTATTCATGTTCGGTTCGGTGAAATCAAAAATTCATGATTCGGGAATAATTAGAGAATAATTCGGGAATGGTTCAGAATTATCTAGATCAGAAATCCCAATCCTACAAAAGAGAGAGAAAAAAAAAACTAAAATAATATATATATTCTTGGAAAAATTTGGGAAAAAATCATAAAATTCAGAAATTATTCTTATTTAATTCAGTCAAAGTTCGGTCAACCAAATAATTCTGCATTCGGTACATACTATTAGGGGTGAGTAAATCGCTCATAACTCGTGAGCCGCTCATTAAAAGCTCGCCTAAACTCGCTCATTTACTTAATGAGCGAGCATGAGCGTGACCCAACTCGCTCATAACTCGCTCATTAAGAATTTGCCACATCTAATCCCTGCTACATTTAATCCTATGTAATTCTGTGTAACATCAACCTTGCCTCATTAGGATTGATAGATAGTGAGCATAGTTTCATATTTAATCATATGTAATATAGTGAGCACAATGTAACATTTAATCATGTGTAATATACTAATATTCATAGTTTCATATTCATTTTTTTTTGTAAATCGGCAGAACCAAAACCGGCACTTAAAGCCCAAAACAAGTAATAATCATAACAACTTGCTTATTTAAATGAATTATGACAATTTGTTGAATTTTGTTATGACGACTTTTAACAAATTTTGTTATGTATGGGACATTATAATTTTGTTATGAGTCATAAGTTATAACCCGTGAGCCGCTCATAACTCGCTCATTAAAAGCTCGCTCATTTACAACTCGCTCATTTATCCGCTCATTTAAACTCGCTCATTTACTTAATGAGCGAGCATGAACATACTCTAACTCGCTCATGCTCGCTCATTAATCACCCCTACATATTATGTTGTATTGACACTGATTTAATTTGAACCAAATAATAGTATTTTTTTTAATTTTATAACAATGTTGGAATTTAGGAGGAAGAGAAAGGACTATCTGCTGAGACAACCAACATAATAGAGTAATTATCGAAAAGTGCAGATTCCGATTTGAAATTATGTCTTCTTTTTTTTTTTTTTTGTAAATCCAGTAGCGACTACCAAGTATACAATAGTAGATGTATTTACAACTTCAAAAAGCTAAAAATACACACTCTTCTCTCAACGAAAACGAACTGAGCCTTTATGACATTTAAGCCACCGATTTGAAATTATGTTAGAGAGCAATAAAAAGAGTAATAGAGAGCGGATATTAGCGCATTAATGAAAGAGAGCAATACAAAAAGGAGTGGAAAAACAAACTTACAATGACTAAGCGGAAGCGTAGCTAGCGCTATATAGAGCACGAACACAAAGAGACCATTGGAGAGCGTTGGTCACCACAAGAAAAATCAATGTTTTAAATAGCGCGCTATAGCGTTTTTCTCATGTAAAAGCTATGGCGCTATGTCCAAATAGCGCCGCTATAGCACGCTATAGCACGCTATTTCGCACTATAGCGCCGCTATTTGGCTATAGCGCAATTTTTTTAACCCGGTCACTATGACGCGATAAATGCTATGTAAATCAAAGGCGGAGTGGAGAAGGGAAAAACACAAAATACGGGAAAGAAGAGACCGATGAACTTCTAAAATATTATAAAATATTATAAAATTAAAAAGAATATTTTTGTGTTTTATTATTTTAACTGGCGTTTTAATTATGCTCAACTCTTTGTGCAATGAGTAAAAAAAAAGCATTTTTAAAGTCGAGAGATAAACTAAATAAATTGAAGTGTTTAGCAATAAATAAGAAATTTAAAAAACTATGCGAGGGTATAAAAAGTTTAATCTTATTTAAATGGATATTTTAAAATTTTAGCAGTTTGTTTCAAAGTTCCATAATGAATCAAAATAGTAAGGATGGAGTCTTAATCAATTTTATGATTGTATTAAATAAAGATGTACATGCAACATATAAAGCAATTATGTATTTTTTTTTTAAATAATTATGAAGCCAACAAAGTTATTAATACATACTTGTTAGTCAAATGAAACTATTATATGAGTGAGATGGAGATGTTCTTAAAACAACAGTAATTAAACACAGTAACGCTCAATTCTAGGATCTGAGACATCGGATTGAAAATATGTTGATCTGAGATAATTCTATCAGGTTAAGTGAATGACCAAGGCTAATGAACACTGCCTCTACAAGCCCACATGTCACTGTAGAATTAGATATATATATATATATCTATAGATTGCTGCCAATAGCAACGGCGTCAGGGAGGCACCTCATGTTTTCTCCGGTGAGTCACGGTGATTTTCTCTGAAGGCATCTCCCTCGTGCTCTTGAGAAGATGGCCATCAAAAATTAGTGGGGTGGGCGCAAATCTCAAGGCAGGGCCGATCAGCTCGTCGCCTCCATCCAAGAATTTTTCGGAAACATAAAGGGGGTTAGTATCTCTCTTATGAGAAAACTATTACAAAATTTAATAAATAGAGAATGAACGCAGAAACAAAACAAAATTTAAGAAAGTCTAGTATGTAAAAATTTGATCTTGTATAAAATTGGTTACAAACAAAATAGGAGTTTGAAGATTGAACTATCTGATAATTGTTTGTTCAGTATAAATTTCAAATTTGGTTGGTATGCAAGTCAGTTATGAAAGTGAAAATAAAATTTGAAGATTTTTTGAACAATTTCAAAACTCAAACTAAAGTTGAACATGTAGTTTTTGAGCTGATATCTCTTGTTTTCAGCTCTTGACATTAATGAATTCACTAGTGGAAAATGTAATTTAGTATCCGCACATCAGGGTTGGGCATAGCAAATAAGCTATATTGGTATATATCTTGAACGAACAAAATTAAAAGCCGATCCTGAAAGTAGGTATCAGAATCGGATGTTATTAAAAAACCGTTCTTGATATGTTAGAACATATCAAGAACAACTGTTCGTGAACAATTGTTTTTGATAGTGACCTATCACGATCGGCTCTTTATAAATAACCGTTCCTGATAGTTCAGATACTATCAAGTTCGCCTCTTTGCTTTAGTCCAATCTTGATAACCAAATGCGCTCAATATTTTGTCCCAGTCCCGCTAACTATTTCCCCAATTTTCTAAGTCCTCTCTAGGGTTTTCCAGTCTCCTTCATTCCCTTCCCATTAAGCACGCATCACTCGATCGATAGGAGAAATCCACCTCTCGTTCTCCAAAAGCCACCCCTGTTCTACACCGATCAGCCACTATCTTCGACGCAGCTGCTTCGCCTTAAGTACAAAATTATAACAGTTTAAGCAATATTTTTTACATGCTTAATGTATGATTAGAGGACTTATGAGATATATCAAATTATAACGTATTTAAGGAATTGTGATTGGACTTAATGTATGATTACATGCTTGATTCCTTAAGTACTGAAATCCAGGTTGAAAGTGTCCTGGAGGTAATTTCTTTTTATTGTTTTCATTTAATTCCAGCTGTTTTTTTTTTTTTGTTGAGGAAAAATATGGTTCAAGCCTAGGGCTGGCAAAAAAAATCGTAGTTCGTGATTCGATACAGATTTGATTTGAGTTTAATTCGATTCGAAATGGGTTTGAATTAAAACGAACCAAATCAGGTTCGATTAGAAATTAATTCAAACTAAACTCAAACCTAATCTGGTTCAATCGAAATGGGTTCGCGAACTTTTATGGTTTGAATCTCATAATAACATCAGTCGTTCATTTACCTAATGAAATTAGAGCCCAATAATAACTTAGCTGGCACTCTTTCGCTCTCAAATCTTAATAACCTAGTTCTCTCTCCGCCTCTCCCTAACTCACTCTTCCTCTCGCTCTAAAACCTAGCCGATGCTCTCGATGACTACCTGTCTCTCCAGCCGTCACTCCTCTCTCTGCCCTGGACAGCTGTCTCTCCTCTCTCTTACAGCCGTCTCTTCTCAGCCTTCTCCTCTCTCTGGCCTAGACTGCAACAAATAACTCGGATCAATATTTTTCAGACCGGATTTTTCGCAGTTGTAAGGAAAATTAATATATTTCTTTATGTGTTATTAGAAAAAAAAATAAAAATACTTAAATTATGAGTTATTGATCCCAGTTCAAATGTCACTTCGAGGTAATCCAGAAAATATTGTGATCTTTCTAGTACATTTAATTTATTAAAAGTTGTATCTGTTTTGACAATTCTTTTTTAATAACAACCATTAAATAAATTAAAGTTTTTATTTTTTTTCAAAAATAGATACAACTTTTAATAAATTAAATGTACTAGAAAGATCACAATATTTTCTAAATTACCTAGAAATGACATTTGAACCGGGATCAATAACTCAGAATCTAAGCATTTTTATTTTTTTTCCAATAACACATAAAAAAATATATTAATTTTTCTTACAGCCGCGAAAAATCTAACCTGGAAAATATTGATCTAAGTTATTTGTTGCAGTCTTTCTAATAAATCAAATTATATTGTATTACATCTATTATCAAAGAAATATATTCAACATTTCTAATATTTTAATACAAAAAAAAATTATGTTTTCAAAAACAAAATTATGTTTTCAAAAACAAAATTATGTTTTAAAAAAATAATTATGTTTTAAAAAAAAAACAGAGAGAGGGGCCAAAACCGGTGCACCATTAACTGGTAGTGTTTCATTTAAAAAAAATACATTTCCAATTAACTAATAACCGGATTCATTTTCACTATTTCAGGAGTTGGGCCACCGGAAAGAAGGGCCCAATCTGGTTATTGGTTAAGCAAATTGGCTAATTTTCGAATTTTCACCAAAAAGGAGATAGATTTCATAATTTGTTAATTATTTTGTGTATTTATAAAAATTTCGGTCTTAAAGGTGCACATTGCATTTAGTGAATATTCTTTAATTGAACTTATGTGTACAAATTTATTTGTCAAAAAGATGTTAGGTTAATGAAAAAAAAATGTTTTGTAGTACAATTTCAAAAAATATTTTATTTAATTATTTTCTAGATTGTATATTTTGTTGATTTTATAATTGATAAAGTTATAAGTTCATTTATACTTGAATGGAAATAAAATTAATTGTTTATTTTATATTTCTTAAAAAGTGATTAAAAATAAAAAATAAATAAAAAGTTAAGCCATACTCAATTAAAATTAAACCACCTTATTTGGATGGAGAGTAGAGGATGGGAGGGAATGGAAAGAAAAGACCGTCGAATCATGTTTGGTTGATAAAATTATATTGGAGGTGAAAGGTTTAATCTTGTATTATTGTAATTAATAGAATCG
>JARJHM010001859.1:0-12945 GCA_033356055.1 Carex pumila
ATTTTTAAAGACTAAAAGCAATAAAAAAAATTAATTGCATGAGTACATTGCTTTGCTTTTTTTTCTATTTATAATTTACATGTGTTTCAATGAAATTGGATTTATAATTTATTTATATTTCAATAAAAAAAAGAAATTTTTTTATTTATATTTGATTATAACAAAAATTATTGAGTTCAAATATACAACCATGTCAAATGAATTTTAATTGGTATAAATTTTGGATTTATAATTGATTGGTTTTCAAAGAAAAAAAAGAAAAAGATAGGGAAAAAAAAAACGGATTGGACTGGACCGCCCGACCCCCCTACCAGGACCATCTTACCCCTGAACTCGTGACGGGCACGAGTATTAAACGGGCAGGGTAGGATTTTTGCAAAAAAAAAAACCATGATGCCCGGCTCGTTGTACCCGTGATGCTCGTGACCGTGTTTACCCATGCCCGTGCCCGGGTTTTGCCCAGATCGTCCGACCCGGATCGTTTACCAAACACTAGTAAGTGGTAATGGTAATGTATATGCTACTTAACAGAAAGATGTATTTGATTTATTTCCTTTTCTTGCTAATTAAACCGAAGCACATTTTTTTTGGCATTGTTCGATTTATATTTCTTCTCTCCTTTACCTTTCAAAGTCTCCACTTGTCTAACGCTTTCTCGACCAAGCGCAGAAAGTAACCGAGAGATATAAACCTGCACTACAACTCGCACTCCGATCCAAATTGCTGCGAATAAAAAAGCTCCGCTAGAGAAGCAAAGAAGAAGCTCAAAAATGACTAAGCGAAGAAGGAAGAAATAAATGAGGGGTATAATCGGAAATATTAAAATTAAAGTGTGTTGACCAAGTGTAAAGGGTAAATAAGAAAGCATAAGAAGAGTTGAGAGGTAAATAGAATATATTGAAGTCTTGAAGGATAAATAAGAAATTAAGAAAGAGTTGATGGGCACACAAGAAATTAACCCCTTCTGATCTTGAAAAATCAAGAATTAATATTAATTTAGGACTTATTTACAATTTTGAAGAAGTCAGAGGTAAACAATGTAAATATGTTAACATAAATGAAAGAACAAGGTTGAGGTGGCATCATTCCACGTGGTCAATGCTAGTTGAAGCATCCACCTTAATTCCCTAAATATTGGTCCCTCTCTCTCCGGTAAAGAAACAAAAACGAAAATAAAAGGAAAAAGAAAAATAGTGGAGTCTTTCTCTCCTCTCTTTCGTGAGTAAACAGAGATGATTTTCTGTTGTGAAATTTTGTGGATTGGACTAGTAGTTCTCCCTGTTGCTTATTGTATTCAACATGACCTTATTTCTTCTCTTCCTTTAAATTGTTCTTCTTTCATACTCAATTAGAGTTTTGGTAAATTTCTGAAAATTAGCAAGTTTAAGCTTGCTCTAAGTGTTGAAAGAAATGAAAATAATTATTGGGTTACTAATATATGAAGAAATATTGACTTGATAAATTAAACGAGGCAAGCTAAAGTATTGTGTGAAATTAGTTGAAAACATGTTTAATAGAGTATTATAATTGATTTGCTTGAGGTCTCTCTCTCTTTATCCTTACTTTAAAATTGGAACTTATATGATAGTTTTATTTGATTGTGTGAATCATTGTTTCTTGCTTTTGCTAGTTGAAAGTGTTATAGGGAGTTCCTGAAGTGGATTAAATTACCAAGTTTGAATTTTGAGCTTAAACCCCAGCTATACCTTTTGGTATATATAGCTGAAATGGATTGTAGCTGGGATATTTATAATATTTTTCTTTATTATTTGAGATTATTTTGGGGTTGATATGTGGGTTGAGGTGGTTGATGAAATATGAATATTGGTACCTATCGGTACCAATTTACCTTGGTTGTTGGTACACTTAGTTGAAAATACCATGGGCTTGTTTGTAAAAGAAATATAAAGTATAAGGTTGAATTTGCAAAATTTCTAAGAGTTGATAAATAAAACCTGTTAGAGAGGCCTTAGTGCAAATATATATATGTATATATCGGCTAGGACTTAAAGGATGAAATTTGAAAATTAAATTCTAAGCTTTAGACTTGGATTGTTGGTTTAGGAATAAAAATGAATTAGATTGAATTTATTGACATATTAGATTTATCGAACAAAATTTATTGGACAGATATAGACTATTGGACCGATAGACAATTATATATTGAACTGAAATTGATATACATAAAAAGGGTACGGAAATAAGGGAATAATTAATAAATTATAGCATTGGTTAAAATGGGAACTTTTATTAATCTAACACAGATAGCTTGATAAATAGTTATAGAGATACTAAACCAAAAATGAATGAATGAACATATACTTAGGATTTTAGTATTAAAATACATACACTACTCTGCTATATGAAAATATTACAAATATTGATTATAGTATATATTGTTTAAAAGTAGGCATAATTATGAAAGAGACTGGTGAGACAGAATATTTAGGATGATTGGACTGTTGGACTTTGTTCATGGCCCTGAGATATCAGGTGCGAGGTTATTGGATTAGTCTGAGATTCATAACTAGGAATTAAATCATAACTCGCTATGCATTTTGAATATTTATGACTGCATTGATTGAACTGTTGCATCATATGCATAGCCCAATACAATTGAAACTGAATTACAGGTAAGTATGTTGACTGTCATGTTGATATTGTTAATCGATTGGTTGATTCTTATTGCAAATGATTGATTGAGACCACAGTGATTGAATTGAATGAATATTGAATACTGAAATCCTTGAACCTCCGTATAGTGGAGAAAAATGATTATTATACGTAAAGTTTATCTAGCTACTAGACTTTATTCCAGGACCCTTATGCGCATATGGTGAATGGCCCCAACTGAATCCAGTACTGATTGAATAGGGGATATTGAATAAATGTGAATTGTGATAGTAAGACTAATGAACTGTGGTAACTGTCTTATCATTGATTTTCTTTCCGATAATGACAATATTGTGATATTGATTTCGTATTGTTTTCGTTAATCAGGTATCAGGATATTTAGAATGGTATAAGCCCTGACACGACAGATACATGTATGATATCTTTCAGTGCTACCAGACTAGATATTGTAAAGTTAAGAAACCATACGTTACCAGACTTAACGGTTCTAAAGATTAGGTTCCAAACATTATCCGACTTTATGGTTTAAAAGATTTTGACCCAAACCATTTATTCTGATTAGATTCTTAGAGTTCTTATTTAATTATAAAATATTTATTATTCAATTGGATACTATTATTGAGCATTTGCATTCGTCATTATGAAATAAACTGGTTGTTTCTCGTGCGGTGATTTCATTCTAAATATGGATTTTCTTCGAATCCAATAATCTGAGTGGCAATCAGTACTGAGAAATAATTTATTATTTCTCACTCGTTTCCCCTTGTGGGTTACAGGTTTATTATACGAAGATAAAGAGTGCTTTCGGTTTATATTTGACAGCAGGGCCACCTAAAGGTATGAGATTTGGGTTTATTATATCTGATATGGTGCAGAGAATATTTCTCTAGCACCATCCACTATAAAATGTCAGATAATTATTGTAAATCAATTGAGATGTGGCAAAAATAATGGATGCTATTGGCAATGCATAAAAAGATCCATGCCTTATGTTATGTATATTATTATGGTAAATAGACATGGTAATAATTGTCGCACCTCCGAATCAGAGATGTGACATAATTAGTATCAATACACTTATTAATATAGTTTAATTTTAAAATTACATCTTTCATAAAAAGAAAAAAAATCAACATCCTAACTAATTTTTTCTATATTTACTAAACACCTATATTCTAAAATTTATCATTAATTAAATAATTTTAATTTTGAACAAATTAAAATTTTCCATTTTTATTTTCAAAAGTTCCCATTTCCCATAAAATTCATGCTGCCGAATCAGTTCTCAGTTCTCACCTCAAGGAGCTGAACGTCCGAGATTTTTATTTTTACCCAAAAAATAAATAATTTTATTATAAATAACCACATTTTTCGAAAAATTTTATTTCTACCCAAACCACATATATTCTATGCGGTCCAAATTAAAAATTTGGACCGTATAGAATATATGCGACTCGAATTTTTTTTTTTGATTTAAAAATTCGGACCGCATAAAATATTTGCGGTCCGAATTTTTTTTTTTTCAAATGGCCTAGGCAATTTTTGAGTGATGATATCTCACGATATGTTTAGAGATTTTGTATAAAACTTCACAGTCTTATTCTATAATGTTAAGACTACATGTCGATCAATTTTCATGAATTTTGAAGATGTTTTCTTATGTTAACCAGAGATGTAAATTTGGACTCAGAAGCACTCCTTCAGCAGTTCGGACAATTTTTGAGTGATGATATCTCACAATCTATTTAGAGATTTTGTATGAAAATTCACAGTCTTGTTCTACGATGTTAAGACTACATGTCGGTCAATTTTCATGAATTTTGAGTCTAAGTTTACATCTCTGGTTAACATAGGAAAACATCTTCAAAATTCATGAAAATTAACCGACATGTAGTCTTGACATCGTAGAACAAGACTGTCAAATTTTATCTAAAATCTCTAAATAGATAATGAGATATCATCACTCAAAAATTGTCCGAATTGCTAAAGGAGTGCTTCTGAGTCCAACTTTGTATCTCTGGTTAACATAGAAAAACATCTTCAAAATTCATAAAAATTGACCAACATGTAGTCTTGACATCGTAAAACAAGACTGTGAAGTTTCATATAAAATCTCTAAACAGATCGTGAAATATCATAACTCAAAAATTGCCCCAGTTATTTGAAAAAAGCAAAAAAAAAAAAAAAATCCGATCGCATATATTTTATGCAGTCCGAATTTTTAAATCAAAAAAAAATTCAGGCCACCTATATTCTATATGGTCCGAATTTTTACTTCGAGCTGCACAGAATATATGCAGTTTGAGTAGAAATAAAAAATTTCGAAAAACGTGATTATTTATAATAAAATTATTTATTTATTGGGTAAAAATAAAAATCTCGGGCTGAACACCGTTCTTCCTCCAAAACCCCTCTTCGACTCGTCACCAAAACAAAGATGCCACCTCACTCCCGCCAAAACCCTAACCCTAACCCTAACTCTAACCATCGACAGGATCAGTATCACCTACCATTTCCTCACGTCCACATCCCTGTCCTCTTCTGTACCCACCACCACCACCACCACCACCACCACCACCACCACCTCCATCTCCATCATCTCCATTTCCACGCAAATCAGGTCCCATGCAATTTCTCACTCCCTTCCTCATCTTCTTCATTGTCCCCTTTACCCCATTCGCAAACATTCAGTAACCAAACAAGCCAGGGGCCAGAGGTCAACCTTGCTACTGTTTCTGACCTTGAGTATGCTTTCTTGTTCTCTTATGATTCTTTTTCTGGATAAACTATTTATAAATTCTAAATCCCAGGGTAAAATTGCGTTTGAGGATTATGCAAGAAGTAAATTGTGTGGTTTTTTTATATGCAATTTTGCATTCAATCCTTAAGAGTACAAAGTACCTTTTTTGTAGTAGTTGATTCTGTATCTCAATTTTATCCAAATAGCATGACGTTATGACTTATGAATCATGTTCTTTGAAGCATTTTGTCAAATACCTTATGCAGAGGATAATGATTCTATAGTAATGTGAGCTGTAACTGGTACACTCCATGCATCAGCATTGAAATATTGTTTGAGTGTTCGGTGACTACTGCCTTAATCTTGTAAAAAAATAGTGCTCCAAGTACCCTTATATCCTAATGGTATGGACCAAGAACTGATCTTTTTCTTTTACTGGTTATCAGGTTGCTGCCACAAGAATTAGCTGCAAGCAATATATTAGAGGACAATGTGGAGGAAGAAGAGGATGTTTATGTTTTGACGGATGAATGGGCAGAGTTTTTTGCCAAATCAGAGGCTAAGAGGCAACTAGGTAAGCTCTAATATTTAGTTTATTTTCTTGCATTTTTTTTTCATTTTGTGTGATTTA
The DNA here is from genome assembly GCA_033356055.1 of Carex pumila. Taxonomy (NCBI): domain Eukaryota; kingdom Viridiplantae; phylum Streptophyta; class Magnoliopsida; order Poales; family Cyperaceae; genus Carex; species Carex pumila. Next base: position 6,006 of record JARJHM010001859.1, read on the forward strand.
GTTAACTCAACATAAATTGGGTCTCAGTTGATGGTCAATTGATGTAAATATTGGATACTGTGCAGCTTAGGATTGTTTGAACTCAAGATTAATAATTATGATTCATTACACAAATAAATCTCAATTAGGCATATGTTGAGCCTAGTTTAACAGATTTATAAATTTTGATATGCTGGCACCTTACTTGCCTATACCATTTTAGTAGATAGAAGACTAAATGTACAAATCTTGTCTAAATGCTGCCTACATGTTTTTATGTCGGTCTCCGTCTCATGTTTATTTATCTTTCTGCAGCGAAGCAAAATAAAAAGAAGGGCAGGAAATAAAATGACCCGCGTCTATATATGTTTTTCTTCTTTTGTTTTTGGGAAGCTCCGAGCTTTTAAAAGAATAGCTTACCCGGAATGGAAGTCCGATTGTGTGTATAATTGTATGCACAAAGCCCATGTTAATGTTTTCTTGTATTGGATTCTCTGGATTTTAAGTTGTAACTTCCTTTTCTTTTAGTTTTTAGTTTCTACTTTATGCTCAATTTTCTTTTAGTTCATTGCATATTCTTTAGATTTAGTTTCGTTCATTTTGTTTATGATCAACCTGAATTATGTTCGTTGGTCACAAATTTTTCTGTCGGTCAATAATTCCAGCTTATTTATCAAGTTCTGGTAACAATAATGTCTATCTGGCCCAGTAAAGATAACAAATACAAGGTGAAAGGAGTGAATAAGCCTAAACAAATGTTCTACTCGGTATTAGTAGTGTTTGAGTTTCATTAGCAAAGCTCTCATGGCGCTCGGTTCAAGCTTACTATAAATTTTTAAAGAGAGCCATATATATATATATATATATATATATATATTTCTTGGCAAGTACCTAAACTATGAGCTGTTTCACTGCTTATCTTAGTTCTATTATATATGCAAAAGATATGAAGCAAAACAGACTAAAAAAAAACCTGAAAAGGCAAGGAAGGGGGTCCAGTTCCAACTTCAAGTATGCTAATTTCGGTTCGGTACAGGGCTACTGAACTTTTCATAGGAGACACATATCTTGTAAAAATATTGCAAACCGTGTTTTTTGCAGGGATACTGAAATGACTGGTATAGAATTGTATGTGGCTCTAGGTTAAGGTGTTGAGGCTTTCTATCACAGTCCTGCACTTAACTCTTGTGGAATACCCAACACAGGCACCCTTCTGGTACCAATATGCATAGGTTTAAATGTTTCATATACTAGGTTTAGAGACCTGCACATGTAGATTTAAAAGACTCACCATGTGCTGAAAAGGCAAGTAAATTCTCTGTTTTTCACATGTAATCAAATTAATGTTAAAATACCTCGTATATAATTTGGCCTGTATAAAAGCGTACATATATACACAGATTGTAGGATGAGAAACATGACCAATGACTAATGCAATCAGCAGATTGCAGGATAAGAATCATGATCATTGACTAAATTTCTCAAGGCAACATCAAAGCCTTACAAAGCAAAATAAAGTATGAGCTCTAGAACACATCTGGCTCTACCTGGGCTCATATACTAGCATCAACATATGAGCAAAATTGACTATAACCCATAAATAATTAAATACTACCAAAAGTCTCCACAGGAACAACTTCCCTGCTCAAAATGGTGAAATCTACTTGCGTCTCTCACTACAATTTTTCTATTCTTAATATCACTAACAAACTTGAAAAAAGTATGGCAATCGCCACAAATCCTAAGATTCTTTACAAGCCTAATCACTGACCCGGGTATGGATCTAAGCAGCCCCTGTGCGACTGCTAACCTTTCACTGTGCATGGACAATTGATGCACTTTCTCTACCTCTTCCAAATCATGCATGACAAAGCTTGTATCGGGTATATACCCTCTCTCTCTCATCTCTCTCTCCAACTCTCCTAACAAATCCTTTATCTCCTCCATGTTTTTTGGTGCATCTCCTGCATAAAATATGAAACTCTCTTTACCTACTTCAACCCAAGTATAACCTGGCTCTTTCTTTAATGTCCCCAATTCATCCATTAATATTCTCACCTTAGCAACATAATCCCACTTGCCAGCAACTGCAAAAGCATTAGACATGAGAACATATGTAGAAGGATCTTTGGGCTTTATATGTAGCAAATGATGAGAAAGCCTAATTCCCATATCTATATCCTTGTGTTTGTTACAGGCACTTAAAAGCACGGCCCACGTGAACTCATCAGGAGAACAAGGCATGCTAGAAATTATGTCCTCTGCTTCCGATAAATGTCCTGACCTACTCAGTAAATCCAATAAGCAAGTATAGTGTTGCAACTTCGGCTTGATATGATAATCTCTAATCATGGAATCAAAGAGTTCACGACCCTTTTGAACTAAACCTGCATGACTACATGCATAGATCAATCCTGTAAAGGTGACCTCATTGGGCTTGATGCCCATATTAGTCATTTTATTAAATAGCAAAATTGCCTCATCAGCACGGCCATGTTGTGCCTCACCTACAAGCATGGTAGTCCATGACACAACATCTTTTGTAGCAATCTCATCAAACACCTTCCTAGCATAGGATATACTGCTACATTTTGAATAAATATCTACCAAAGCATTCCCAATAATCATGCTACGCAGAAAACCAAGTTTGAAAACCAATCCATGAAGCTGTTTCCCCAATTCCAAGCTAGCCAAATGGGATCCACCGGATATTACATTCGACAGAATGAAACAATCATCTATTTTAATCCCTTCTTTTCTCATTTCATTAAAAATCTTTACACCAGAGAACCACTCACCACTACGGAAAAACCCTGATATGAGAGCTGTCCAAGCAAACAAATTCTTCATAGGCATTTCTGAGAAAAGATCCAAGGCTTCTTCTAATCTCCCATTTGAGGAATAACCCGACACCATAGCTGTCCAAACAACCTTATTCTTCTCAGTAATTTCGTCAAACACATTGCGTGCATAATCAGTTGCACCGCACTTACAATACATGTCAACAAGGGAAGACTGCACGATCGGGTCGGCCGAAGAACCACAAAGTATAGTAATGCAATGTGAATGCTTGCCAAAGGACAAATGGCGGAGCGAGGAGCATGTTTTAATAAGAGAGGAGAGGAGGAAGGGGTCGAGCAAAGAGCGGGAGAGGAGGAGGGGAAAGAAAGGGAGGGAGAGGGAGGGGTTGGAACGGGAAAGAGGAGAGAGAAGGGACGAGAAGAGGCGAGGTGAGAGGAGACCGGAGGGAAGGGAGCGGAACAAAGAGAGGGAGAGGGGAGGGTAGAGGGAGGAGTAGGAGGAAATGAGGAGGGAGGGAAAGCGATGGAAATGGAGGTTACCTGATTTGAGGAGAAAAGCGTGGATTGAGAAAGTGGTCAAGAGAGGGGGGTGGAGGGGAAGGGAAGGAAGGGAAGTGGTGTGGTGGCTGAGATAGGTGGCTAGGTGGTGGAGAAATGGAGGGAGGCTATGCATCGGCGTCGGTGCATGGGCTCCGTTTTGGAGATGGGTCAATGTACTATTGCATTGATTAAAACGGAGCTACAGGTCAATAATTCTAATTATTAAGCTTAAAATCAAAATCAAGGTTGTAAATAGTGTTTATCACATCATAGCGGAAAATCTAAAAAAAAAAGCTATAGTAAATAGCGTCACTATAGTAAAAACTATGCTACGTAGCGTTTTCTTATTTTTATAAAACTATATTATATATTTGTATTAAATATCAACATTATCTAAATCTTATAGAACAATAAATAACATCAAATTGATTAAAAATTATAATATTAATATTGAACTAATACAAAGTTCAAATCACGACTCAAAATATCCATAGTAATATTAATATCATAAGCTATCAATTTTTTTTATTCAAAATATATTCAGCATCATGACATAATCTTTTTTTTTTATTTAAATTTCAAAATAACATAGACATTATGACATAATTAACTATCTTAATATATTCAAAAGATGCAAACTACTGTATAGTGAGTATCATTTTGTTACTTCAAGAAATATCTTAATATATTCAATTTAACACTTTATTTAAAACCCATATAAATTGAAAAGAAAAGAAAAATAGCTCATGTTGCATAGCGCGTTGTAACTTCTTTATTTTGATTTCGTTTGATGGATCTCTCATTAAATATTCAATAATTTAATATAAAGCATAGTACGTCAATTGCAAAAAAAAAATTACGGTTAAAATCCAATCTGAGACTTTATTTAAAGCTCATATAAATTGAAAAAAAAAACCCTGCAAATGTTGCATAGCGGGCACTATTTGCACAATATGTTATGCGCTATAGCGAACCGCTATTACCGCTATAACGTTCGTAGCTCAAATAGCGCGTTATTATGTCATAGCTTAGCGTTTAGAGTCCAAAAATACTATAGCGCACTATTTACAACACTGCTTAAAACCAATTTAATATTTTTTTAGATTACGCTTATGAATTTCTTCAATGAGCTTCAAATCATTATAATTTATTTATTTTATAGTGTTTACCTTGAATACATTTTTCACAAAAAAATGAAAAAGCAAATACAATATCCCTCTATTTGAAGAATTAATTTTTGATTTAGTAACAAAGACAATATCTTCTGTGTGAGATAACGTATATTCAAAATTTAAAAGAAGCAATTCTATATGGATATTAAATAGTTGAGTAGCTTGCTGTTCAACATTTAGATGGTCGTCTGCATATTTAACTTGATCCTATTTTAGTGCTCCAATAATGCCCTACATCTTTACTTTTGTTTTCAAAGTTCAAACAATCAATCTGATTTGCTCAACATGATCTTCATATTAAAATATACTTGGAGGCCAAAATTTATATTTTTTTTACAATTTATTTATTTCCAAAATTCAAACGAGTGATCCGATTGATCCACTCAACATAATCTCCATATTAAAATGAACTTGGAGATCAAATTTTATATTTTTTTACATTTGTTTACTAAATTTTTTAGATAGGTCCAAAATTATAGTTTTTGGAAGGTCCAAAATCTTCTAATTTTGTATGTGTCTAAAAAAATGGTAAAAATTTTCTAAAAAAAAATATAAAATTTGGTCTCCATGAACATTTTAATATAGATATCGTGTGGAACAGTTTGAATTGACCATTTGAAATTTGAAAATAGAGATATGAATGTGGGACATTGATTATGTGATAACGCCAATTTATATAGTGAAAATTACTACTTTTTAGTACGAAAAATGGTGAAAAAGCTTATGCAAATTTCATTTTTCTGAATTATTCATCCCAAATGTGTTATTAGGCTATTTTGGCAGGTTTTGAAGAAAGTTGCGAATTTTGGCTGAAAACGGAGCAAAAATGTCATATTTAAGTCAATTTTGAAGGAAACGTCAAAATAAGACATCACATGGAGTATGCAAACACCTCATACGACGTGCACAACATGCAACATGACAAAATTCATTGAAATTCAGCTAAGTACAATGCTGTACGGTATAAGCTATACAACATGTGATATAAAGTCAGTACCGCACGGGCACACGGATTGGTTCTATGAACTGTCTAGTTTGGATGAAATCTCAGCCATTGAACAGCAACTTTCTAGAATGATGAATCTCCAGATGTGGCAAGCCTTGCTATGATTGGAAGTCTATATTTAGTGCTCCAAAATATGGCATGGGAAGCTATATTTGGCACCCATGTTCTACATGACTACACGCCTTAGGAATACTATATAAACCCCTCATGTAATAGGAATTTTGGTGCATGTTTTAGTTGTGTAAGTTCATAGTTTAGAGTATAATATTGTGTGTAATTTCTGGAGTTGGAGAAGAAGAGGCGCTCAAAGTCCAAGGCGGAAGAAGAATACGTCATCCAAGGAAGAGGTGTTCTAGGTTTTAGGTTATGTCTTTCTTTTATTACTTTTTTTTTATTTCGTCGTGGCTTTGAGTAGCTAATCTCTTCCTCTCTAGAGTTTGGATGTAATGAATTCTATATTATCTCTTTACTGTTATATATATATATATATATATAGAGAGAGAGAGAGAGAGAGAGTTAGGCTGGGGTGCTATGGATAGCATAGTGGTCTCCCGTGCTACGGCTCAATATTTAAGTTTTCAAAATTCAAACAGTCGATCCAAACCGTTCATTGTTTAATCCATATTGAAATGTGCTTGGAGACCAAATTTTATATTTTTTGGAATTTTTTTACTATTTATTAAGCATTTTTGAAACCGCTGTTTTCCAGTGGTGCAAAATTTTAATAAAAACAACGATTTTGAAACCATCTTAATAAATAGCAAAAAAATTCTAAAAAATGTAAAATTTGGTCTCCAAGCACATTTCAATATGGATTAAATAATGAACGGTTCGGATCAACCGTTTGGATATTGAGCCGTAGCACAGGAGGTCACTATGCTTTCCATAGCACCCTGCCTAACTCTATATATATATTTTATGTCTATTTGAGATTTCGTTATTCTTTGAATTTTATTGAAATATGTCATGGCATACATAGTTGTGTCTATAATATGCCAATGTCCTCCACATACCTATAGGTGTTAAGTTATTGTATCTCGATGTGAGAGGGGATACAAATAAGTACTTTAAACACTTCGGCTAACGAGGCTTGACAATGGTTCAAAGACTAGAGTTAGAATCCAGTGAGCTTCCTTGGCAAGATATAGATTAGATAGCATCTCGAATTATAATTAAGAATTTATAGGGTTTAAGGTTATTACTTAGCGAGTAATAAGGGAATATGATTAATTAGGTTAGTGTGAGTGATTTAATTATATTACATCATGTGATAATATGAATTGTTCCCCACAAGCCAACCTTAGAGTCGGAGAACCTTTCAAATACACATAGAACCGAACCCTGGCATCCGTAAGAAATAATAGTACCGGTATGCGGCTCTGTCTTCAGGTTGGTCTATACCGTATGCAGTAGTGACAGTACCATATACGGGGCCATATGGG
>JARJHM010001860.1:0-12940 GCA_033356055.1 Carex pumila
AGAAAAAGATTGCAACTTGCATAACAGGGCAAAATGAATGTACTTTCAAATTGTACTTTCGAAAATTACAGTTATAGGAAGTTATTGACAGTTAGAGTTAGTTATTAGCGGTTATTGGCAGTTAGAGTTAATAATTAGCTTCTGCACTGGATTGAATCTTATATACTGTAAAATTGAATCTTGTATACTGTAAAATTTTCAAATAATATTGTAAATTTTCAATTGAATCGTGTATACTGTAAAATTTCAATTGATTCTTGTATACTGTAAAATTTCTAAAACTAAACCGTAAAATAATACCATATATATTGTAAGATAAAATATAACAAATGTTACATTTCAGTTTAAACTATAACCTACAAAGAATCATGTATACTGTAAAATTGCAAAATATAAATCATAAAATAATACCATGTATACTCTAAAATTGCTGAATCTATACATACATCCATTATCACAAAAAAAATTTGTTCACCACAAAATAACATATGTGTACCACAAACAACATTTGTTTAACACAAGATAAAAATATTCACTGCAACATTCAAAATAGTATAATAGCAACAAAAAACTATGGACAAATAACTTTTACATTAAAAATCTCCTGTGTTCATTGTTCGGATGAGTAAGAAGCCTCATCACAAGAACAACACGTTCTTTTGAGATGTCATCCTGCATAATAATAAAATAAACAATGAAACAAATTCGATTTATAACAAATAAGAATTACAGAATAATATTACAAGTTATTTACCTGACTGAAAATTATAGGAGTGCCTGAAATATGAAAACATGCACCAATAATGTAAAATTCATCATTCAATGCTGTAACTTAAATAACAAGTCCTACAAAAAACGTACTTCACATTTTCAAAGAGATGAACATTTATCACTTAGATATATTTGCATAGAGATGAACTCTTCAAATATGATAATAAAAAATTTCTCTGCAATGGCAGCGGTATCAGATATTTGCATAATTTGTTTTCCTTTTGCGTAACTCTTAGATTATTAAAGAGTAGCAAATGTGACTTACAATTGAACTGTTGATCTCTAAAGGGATACTGTTACTAAAAGTCCTTGATAGGAACAGGAAATGAAATCTAGTGATTCTCTTAGAGCTCGTGCATAGATTGATGAATCTATCCCTAAAAGGTGTGAGAGATTTTAACCTAAGAGCTTCTATTGGATAAAAGCTGGATGATCAATTAAAATAGAAGACCTTGAAAATTATAACTTGAATCAACTGATAGATCAAACTAGATGATCTCACCTTGCGGATCTCACTTGAAATCAACTTGAAATCTCATTAATGGTGATCTCACCTTGCGGATTTGCTCTCTCATCGGAGAGATTTCTGATTCTCTTCATACCAGATCTGCCTGGTACGACGTCTTTTAAGGTCTTGAGCGTGTGATCCTTTCTGCTGGCTCTGACACAACCACCTTTGGTGACAATGGTGAGACCATCCTGGTTGATTTGGTGAGTGGTGACGATACAGTTGGCAATGGTAGCGCTAGAGGAGTTTACGATTGTGATAGTCGCTGGGAAAGATGAAAAAAATGGATCGAAGGAGAAAGAACGGGAGAGAGAGATTGAGAAAGAGTTGATCGGGAAGGAAAGATGATAGAAATGGATTGGAGGAGAGAAAGAACAGGAGAGAGAGAGATTGAGAAAGAGTTGATCGGGAAATAAAAGTTCTCTCAGATTTTAGATCGGGAAGGAAAGTTATTATCAGTGACCGTTAAAAGTTGTTGAAACCGTGTTAGAAGGTGGGACCGAAACTGTTATAAGTCAATAGATAAGATCTGGTGGACAAACCGTGGACAAATGACTGTAGATAAAAACCTTTTCTCTATTAAAATAGCTTATTCTTACAAAAAGTTGAATTTAACTATTAATAAGACAAATAGTTATTCTAGATATTCTTTAGTTTCAAATAAATTGAGATAAACTAGAAATGGAATTCAATCGGAGTCACAAAGTCAAGATAGATAGTAACAAAATGATGATGATGATGATGATGATAATATTATTGTCCGGCCAATCCTCGTTTGATTGTAATTAAGTGCCCTTTGACTTGAGAACAGGTTGGGTCCGATGGCCATTGGACCCAAAGTGGTTCTAATGGGTTCGCTCACTATTGGATTTGCTTTAGGATTCGTGCCCGCACTTTTGCGTATGCTTTAAAATTCGTGCGCATGAATCCTAAAACATATCTGATGGTGAGCAAACCCATTGAAAGCACTTTGAGTTTAATGGCCATCGGACCCAAGTTGAAGTCCTTTGACTTAACGATAGATCCACTAATCCACCTCAACACCATATATATTATTGTCCGGCTAATAAATTTCGCTTTCATTTTGCTCCACAAATTTAGGAATAGAGGGTTCATGCCAGGAGCTGACCCAGGATTTTCATCAAAAGGGACAAAAAATTATCGAATCAGATTTAAATAACTTATTGAACTTAAACCCATTAACTAATTGGATACTCGATAAAAAATAATATTTTAACTTATATTTTCCAATGCTCTGACTTATGATTTTTCATGCTTTAACTTATAATTATAATTACCAATTATAATTCAAAAAATTTATTTTGATTTTAACACTAAATTTAATCTGAATTACAAATCAAACATCTAGAGGGAGAGAAATTTTTTTTCAGAAAGAGACAAAGTTGACCGATACCAATAGATTACTACTAAAACTCGAAATCCAAAAGAGTTTCTATACTGGGTCTGCCCTTGGTTCATGTTGCTTGTAAGTTGTAATTTGTTTGTACCCAACAGTTTTAATACAGCAATTTGCTTCACATAGAAGTACATAATTAGTAGCAATAATTTGTTTTTGGAGAAGAAGTCGGCAGATTGGTTTGTTCGACGGAAACCATAAACGAATTTAATAAATTGTTGATTACTTTTTAACAAAGTGTGTATTGTTATTGAAGAAGTTTATATTTCTGATAGAATGTGCATTTTTGAAAGTTTTGACTGTAAATTTTTTTTTTAAATAATTATTGGTAACTATCAAACTTGTGCAATAGAATCAAAACATATGACAATCATCAACAGTTTAAATAAATTTAAAGAATTTTGTATTCTAATAAAAATGTTCATTGTAATTGGGAAGTTTAAAATAGTTGCAAACATTTTTAAATAATTATATTTTATTTGTTGACCTTGACCAAAGTACGCAACAGCTATTTTAAATTGAGGTACGCAAATATATATTTTAACACACAAAAAAATGTGACATATTAAATTGATAAGAAATTACGTGGAAAATATTTAGAAATAAGACTTGGGATTTGGGAGTGAGGAGTCGGCGGGTCCTATTTTGAGATATATATATATGTGAAAATAACAATTTCTGGAGGGTATATACCAAAAAAAAAACTGATTAAATCTGGTCCGGTTTCGTATAGTCATGGTCGGAAATTTTTTAATTTAGAAATAAAAAATTAAATCTTTGGAAAAATATTGATCGTTTTTTCTTGAAAAAATAGATGAAACCATACAAATATTGTAATCCCAGTAGTTTTCTAGTATAATTAATTTCGGAAAATATGTAGTAAGAATCGGATTCAGATTCATTAACTAATTAGGTTCAAAAAAATTACAATAAAAATACTCTCTTACATAATTAAAAAACAACAAAATAATATTCTTTTACATATTAAAAACAACAAAAATAACAAGAGAAACAAAATTAATTTCTAGGAGTACAAATTAAACTGAACCTATTAATCAACCTTACTTTTCAAAATCTTGGAGGGTGGAGGGGCATTTGCCTCCCTGTTATATATTGAGGGCAATTTCGTTTGTCACGGAATTACACGAGATGAAATTTAATGGAGATGAGAACTCACTTTTGAAAAAAGTGAAAATCTATCGTTACATGTACACACGGAATTGATTTTAATAATGTGTTAAAATGAATATTCGGTTGCTGAGAATTATCATAGAAATCCTAAATTTTAGATATATGGTACACTTACATTTTTATTTTCATCATGACATTGTTATTGTAAAAAATATTAGATATAATTTGAGATTAAAATTTACTTTAGCTCATTAAATCTCTACGCTGTTATATAGAAACCAATAATTCATATAGTTGTTAAAATTGTTGAAATATATGGTGCTAAATATATTAGCTTTATTCAACTTTTTTATAATATTTATAAATTGTTATACTGTAAGGTGTCACAAAAGATTCAGAACTAATATTCTTCTGTTACTTTCATAAAGAGAGAGTTGTGTTACTTTCACAAAAGAAAGAGTTGTCTTTTAAGCGTGAAATATATATATATATAGTGAATTGTGAAATTTTCGTAACAATGTTTGTATAACATGCGTAAAATAATTTATTTTTCTACTGATAGAATTCATTCAGTCTGGTAGTATCTACTATATTTATATATGAATAATGTATGTATTTTGGTTGTGGCTGATGACAAGAATACGAAGAGTTTTTTTTTCTTCTTCTTCTTTCTCTTTAAGTAGTGACTGTCCTAATTCGGTTGATTCAGTTTTCAGTTCTGGTTTGATTCAGTGTCATCTTGGCTGAGTGGTGACTGTCTTGGTTTAGTTTGATTCAGTACCATCTTCTACCTCCTCTCTGAGTGGTGACTGTCATGATTTGATTTGATTCAGTGCATTTCAGCTGTGAACTCCTCTGGGTGGCGTCAAATTCGAAAAGAAGATGTTTCATTCTCAAGAAAGGGTTTCGATGCGGCATAGTCTGCGTGATATGCAACTCGAAGAAATTATTGTTGTGTTTACATTTTTAGAGAAGAAAATCAGAATATCCATCTACTTATTATTTGGGCACGAATAAATCAATTCACATATCTGATTTTACGTATCTTTATTTTTTGACATAACAAATTAGATGATTGTATAAGTAGTTTAATATATATGTTTTAATACTTCATATTAAAAAAAAATTATATAATAGCTACTTTATAAATTGAATTAATGAAATCGCTTATTTCCTTTTCAACCAACAACAAAAAAGTAAAAAGAAAAAAAAGAGTTCTTCTGATAACAACTAACCGAATCACTCTTTAAAATTAAATCCTATTGAGTGGAGCATTTACTAAATTCCACGGAAACTTGGCTGTCCGAATGGGGCCGGAATCCGTCCCTTGGTTTAATATCTGAAAAACACTGTAATCAATAATAAAAAAGAAAAGAAAAAGTTAATCAATTGTTTTTGTAAAGATTTGATTTATGAATTGGAAGATGCTAACAGTCTCCGATTTCAGTTCTCAAAATTTTTTAGATATTTTCAACTAATTTGACAAATCATGTAAACATAAAAATGTGTGAAAGCTGTTGAGAATTACCTTCTGTGAATATACACATAATATCCTGTAAACATACACATATTATTTTATAAACAAACACATATAATTCTGTAAACATATATATATATATATATATATATATATATATGAGGAGAGATCAAGTTACAATATTTTTTGAGTTACAACAAGTTACAACAAGCATTATTTACATTTTTATAGTCTAAATCGTCAATCCAAAGCATTAGATGTGATCTCTACAATAAAATATGCTTGGAGACCAAACTTTACATTTTTCGGAATTTTTTTACTATTTATTAAGGTTGGTACAAAAACTAGTCAAATTCATACCATTGAATTTTGTACCCATCTTAATAAATGGTAAAAAAATTTCAAAAAATGTAAAATTTGGTCTCTAAGCACATTTTATTGTAGAGATCATATCTAACGGTTTGGATCGACAATTTGGACTTTGAAAATATAAATAATGCTTGTTGTAACTTGTTGTAACTCAAAAAATGTTGTAACTTGATCCCTCCTCTCTCTCTCTCTCTCTATATATAGGGTCTGTCTAAATTGCTGCTGGCAGTATTTCGGTAGAGGTGCTGCCGGGGCTATATTTAGCCGTGTGATGTCCAAACAACAAATCCAAACCGTTAGATGTTTAATCTATATTATAATCTACTTGGAGACCAAATTTTACATTTTTTGGAATTTTTTTACTATATATTAAGCTGGTTTGAAAACCGCTGATTTCAGTAAATTTCTGCAGCATTGAAATCAGCGGTTTTCAAACCAGCTTAATATATAGTAAAAAAATTCTAAAAAATGTAAAATTTGGTCTCCAAGTAGATTATAATATAGATTAAACATCTAACGGTTTGGATTTGTCGTTTGAACATTAAAAAATAGAAAAAACAGTGGCAGCACCACTGACAGAAATGCTGCTGGCAGCAAATTAGCCACAGCCATATATATATATATATATATATATATATATATATATATAGGAATATGCTAGCATACTATGCATAGCATAGAAGGCCTCCATGCAACGGATCAATATTCGACTTTTCAAAGTCCTAACGGTCGATCCGAACCGTTCATCTTGTTCTCCATATTAATATGTGTTTGGAGACCAAATTTTACATTTTTTGGAATTTTTTTACTAATTTTTTAGATTTATTGAAAATTGTTGTTTTCAGCAAATCTAGACCATAACAAAAACAGCGATTTTCAATAAATCTAAAAAAATAGTAAGAAAATTCCAGAAAATGTAAAATTTGGTCTCCAAAAACAGTGAAGAGTTTTTTTTTTTTTCTTCTTCCTTCTCTTTAAGTAGTGACTGTCCTAATTCGGTTGATTCAGTTTTCAGTTCTGGTTTGATTCAGTGTCATCTTGGCTGAGTGGTGACTGTCTTGGTTCAGTTTGATTCAGTACCATCTTCTACCTCCTCTCTGAGTGGTGACTGTCATGATTTGATTTGATTCAGTGCATTTCAGCTGTGAACTCCTCTGGGTGGCGTCAAATTCGAAAAGAAGACGTTTCATTCTCAAGAAAGGGTTTCGATGCGGCATAGTCCGCGTGATATGCAACTCGAAAAAATTACTATTGTGTCTACATTTTTAGAGAAGAAAATCAGAATGTCCATCTACTTATTATTTGGGCACGAATAAATCAATTCACATATCTGATTTTACGTATCTTTATTTTCTGATATAACAAATTAGATGATTGTATAAGTAGCTTAATGTATATATTTTAATACTTCATATTAAAAAAAATTATATAATAGCTACTTTATAAATTGAATTAATGAAATCGCTTATTTCCTTTTCAACCAACAAAAAAAAAGTAAAAAGAAAAAAAAAAGAGTTCTTCTGATAACAACTAACCGAATAACTCTTTAAAATTAAATCCTATTGAGTGGAGCATTTACTAAATTCCACGGAAACTTGGCTGTCCGAATGGGGCCGGAATCCGTCCCTTGGTTTAATATCTGAAAAACACTGTAATCAATAATAAAAAGAAAAGAAAAAGTTAATCAATTGTTTTTGTAAAGATTTGATTTATAAATTGGAAGATGCTAACAGTCTCCGATTTCAGTTCTCAAATTTTTTTAGATATTTTCAACTAATTCGACAAATCATGTAAACATAAAAATGTGTGAAAGCTGTTGAGAACTACTTTCTGTGGACATATACATAATATCCTGTAAACATACACATATTATTTTATAAACAAACACATATAATTCTGTAAACATATATATATATATATATATATATATATATATATATATATATATATATATATATATGAGGAGGGATCAAGTTACAATATTTTTTGAGTTACAACAAGCATTATTTACATTTTTATAGTCTAAATCGTCGATCCAAACCGTTAGATGTGATCTCTACAATAAAATATGCTTGGAGACCAAACTTTACATTTTTCGGAATTTTTTTACTATTTATTAAGGTTGGTACAAAAAATAGTCAAATTCATACCATTGAATTTTGTACCCATCTTAATAAATAGTAAAAAATTTTCAAAAAATGTAAAATTTGGTCTCTAAGCACATTTTATTGTAGAGATCACATCTAACGGTTTGGATCGACAATTTGGACTTTGAAAATGTAAATAATGCTTGTTGTAACTTGTTGTAACTCAAAAAATGTTGTAACTTGATCCCTCCTCTCTCTCTCTCTCTCTATATATATATAGGAATATGCTAGCATACTATGCATAGCATAGAAGGCCTCCATGCAACGGATCAATATTCGACTTTTCAAAATCCTAACGGTCGATCCGAACCGTTCATCTTGTTCTCCATATTAATATGTGTTTGGAGACCAAATTTTACATTTTTGGAAATTTTTTTACTAATTTTTTAGATTTATTGAAAATTGTTGTTTTCAGCAAATCTGGACCATAACAAAAACAACGATTTTCAATAAATCTAAACAAATAGTAAGAAAATTCCAGAAAATGTAAAATTTGGTCTCCAAACACATATTAATATGGAGAACAAGATGAACGGTTTGGATCGACTATTAGAATTTAAAAAAAGTCAAATATTGAGCCGTTGCATCGAAGCCCTCTGTGCTATGCATAGCATGCTAGCATATTCCATATATATATATATATATATATAGATGGACTTGGGTGAGACGCGGAGTATACGCGTTTGGTGCTCCACGGTACGGTTTAGCCATTTTGAAAATTCAAACAACCGATCCGAACCGTTCATCTTGTTCTCCATATTGAAATGTGCTTGGAGACAAAATTTTACATTTTTTGGAATTTTTTTACTATTTATTAAGCAATTTTGAATGCCGCTGATCTGATGGTTCAGAAAATTTTACTGTTTTTTTACTGTTCACAGCAAAACAGCAACTTTCAAAAATGCTTAATAAATAGTAAAAAATTTCCAAAAAATGTAAAAATTAGTCTCCAAGCACATTTCATTATGGATTAAACATCTAACGGTTCGGATCGGTCGTTTGGACTTTCAAAATGAAAATACGGCGTGAAGTACAAACGGCATATACACCGCGTCTCACCCAAGTCCATCTCTATATATATATATATATAATTCTGTAAACATATAAATTATATTTGAAATTACAGCAGTTGAAATTATAATAATTGTGACAGTTAAAAATGCGTTAAAATTGAGCTAAAAAAAAAATTTATACACAAATATTTTTAAAAGACTGTAACCGAGGAATATTAACTCTTCTCTGATAAATTTGTAAGTTAAAAAAAATGTTGGATGTTTGGCGATAGGTTAGGATAACAATGTAGTCGTGATCGGGCGAGCGATTGGTTGTCACGACGCGAGAGAAAAAGACGAAATGAATGGAGGCTTGCGTAGACCAGGCGGTAATGTCCACGTCTGCAGTCATGCCCTTTGCTTCTGCGCCACGTGGCCGCCGCTGTTTCGCAGATGTCGGCGAGGCGAGCGGCTGGCTTTTAATGCCATGACGTCATTCTCTTCCACGTGTCGAGCTCTGACCGCGACATACATGGAATTTTTACAACTAGACTAGATGTCTAGTCCTCTGTACAACCAAATAAAAACAAGTACAAGTTTTTGATATCTGTTTTTTCCTTCTCATGTCATATGTGACTTGCCTTAAAGGATGTCTTTTTCTGTAATTAGAGTCATTTTGTGAAGTCGGTTCTATTTTATTATATAATTTTTTTGGGGTCTGATTTATCTTTAGATATTTTTTTTAACTAGATATTTTAGATATTTTCACAAGAGAAACGTTATGGTCCTCCATACTTCCATCTCTCAATCTATTTTTCATGTAAAAAAAAAAAATCTTTTGTTTGATCAATCTCACCTATTTTTTTAAAGAACTGTGAGTAATTTTTCAAATTTAAAACTATGAATCTCTTATACTTAATTTTCTCTTTCAAATGAGATCAATTGAAGTATTTTTTAATTATATTGGTATCGCTATTTATTATTCCTGTTGATATGCTATGTATAAAAACTTGATATTTTATATTTAAAGATTTTATATGCTAAATTTATAGAAAGGTATATATTTAAAAATATGCATACACCGACTGTAAATACACTGACAACTTTCTAAATAATAGTCCTGATTAAAAGTCGCTTGTTCGAAAATTTGACCAAAAGTTGAGTCTCTGGGAGACAGTTATCATATCTCTTTATCGTACAAACTAAATTATTTTGTCACATTTTCAATATAAAAACACGCAATATAAAAAAGAAGAAGATAAGTTTGTATGTTTTTTTTTGTTACTCAATAATTTTATTATACATAAATATGCATTCTGGCAAATTAATACCAACTAATCCATTTAGAAACAAATAGTATACTTCTATTGTGTAAAATATTTTTATATTTTTACCGAGTTATAAAGTAATTTTAAATATTATTTTATATTTATTTAGCAACTTTTATAATCCGTTCTTTTAGTTTTAGTTAATAAATTTATAGGATATAGTGCTTATTAAGTTGAGACCGTTCTTCATTTATGCGCAATGGTATACGGTATTTTAATTCTATAATAAAATTACATAATTATAAAATAATTAAATGAAAAAGCTTAATACTAATGAGGAGTCCGACTAGTATGATATTGGTGTCATATGACACTAACTTCAAAATTGATTGAATAGACTTCAAACGATTAGTTCAAACTGATTTACTTTATGAGTGATGCATTTACATGCATTTTTTTTTTAATATTTTCAAGTTATTTTAGTATCAAATCAAGCTGTAGAAATGTTGAAAAATAAATGTATTAAAATTAATTTAAAAAATTATTCATTTGACCGCTTGACTTGATACTAAATAAATTTGAAGATTTATAAATTTGTATGTAAATGCATAACTAATGAAGTAAATAGGTTTGAACGGTTTGAATTCACCGTTTGAAGTCGATTCGAAAAGTTTTATAGTTAGTGTTATACTAGCCAAACTCACTAATGAGATGTTAAATTTTCACAAAAGATTAATTTGAAGATAATTGAGAAGTACACTCATTGGTTGTTCTGACATGAACATATAATTCAGATGCTACTAGTTAATTTTGAGCTATGTTAAATATTTATTTATTTCTATGTAAAACTCAAAATTTAATAATTATACAATTTTATTTGACTCATTCGATAATTTTTTATTATTTTAAAATTTCCTTTGATAACTTCTTAAATTTATTTCAGATTATATTTTTATTAATATTGATCTTATCCTAATAGTTTGATTAGACCCCTTTTTACTTATTCATATCATTGCCCTGTATTAATCTATATTTTCAAACTCTCAATCATATTACAAATTATTGTTATTCAACAAATTGATAATGGTACACAATTTGACTATATCATCTCATATCTGTCAGCATTGTTCATATCTTTTCTCTTAGATTATAATAAATTATTTATGCTAAAAAAAATAAATGATGAAATTTACACAAGTTTTTTTTATAAAAGAAATTCTAAAATTTACATACTATAGCAAAAATTATACAGTTACAGACCAGTAAGCAGTCCTACAAAAATTAAGGATTTTATAATATATAAGAGATATTATTTTATTCGAATTTTTTTAAAAACTTTAATTGATAAAAATTTCTTAATTATCAATTAAAGACAAGTAAATTAATAAGATGAAATGACTACATGTATATGAATTTGAAATTTTAAAATTTAAAACTTGTACAAATTGTTTTATCATCTTCAATTTGATATTAATAACAACCAATTAATTAATGTCTTTGATTTTGAAATGTAGTCCTTCAAATGGAAAGACACTTGTTTGTTTTATGTTGTTTCACTAGTAATAATTAATACCAAATCAAATAATTAAACAAATTCATTTCAAGTGATGGATAATACATGACTGAAAAGGAAAGGTGAGTGATTAGTGATCCAATTAATTAATAAATGAGAAAAATAGACCACACACACACACACAAAAAGTACAGTAGAAATTTTTTATTTGGCCCACCTCACAATTGAATGAATGGACATCATTTTCATCAATCAAGTACAGCACAGGAGAAATAACCTAATCCCAACTAAGCACTACTGATAATACTCTTCAATAAAAAAAATTCAAATTGAGATATTTTCATATAAATCCCTTCAAATTTTTAAGATTCAATCTCTGGTGAGGAAATGCATATATATGATATTTAATTTTGTGTCAAACATTGTCAGTGCTATTTAATTTGTATTGAAATAATAAATTAAAATCCTGCATAGATCTCAATTATATGCACACAAAAAATATATGAGTTCTCAGTTATTTTTAAGGAAGCTAATAACAGTACCTGCATTACAGTATCCGCACTGTACCCACAGGGGGAAACCATTAAAAATTAAATGTGGAAAAATAACTTTTTGTGAGGATCGCAAAAATTTTACAATTCAATTTTTTTTTCCTAAAATATTAATACTTATGCATGAAAGTATTTATACCTATGTATGGGAGTCAATTATCGTACTTTAGTGCGAAGATAATAGTACCCGCAGCACTGTACCTGCAGGGGGACCGCCGAAAATTAAATGCAGAAAGATAACATCCCATAGGGACTGCAAAATCTCCACAATTTTAATTTTTTTCCCATATTATTAATACCTATGCAATTTTTTCTTTCAAATGAGATATATGATGACGTACTTTTAGAGTTGTCGTTGGGCAAGTATTTATACTATAAGTATTTTTTTTACATATGACACAGAAAGTATTAATATCTAAGTATTTAAATTATCTATACTTATACATTGAAGTATTTGTATGTATGAGGTCAACTATTTTTGTTAGAGGAAGGTTGACGCGGGGATAATTGGAGAACTCGAAAAGCGATAATCATAACAAGTCACGCATCAAAGTATTAATATTTTTTTAGTGTAAATATCTAATCTTCTAAGTATTTATAACTACGAATTTATATATATCTAAGTGTTTTTTACATATGACACTGAAAGTATTAATATCTAAATAATGAACATACTTATATCTATGTATTGAAATATTTATTCCTATGAAGTCAACTATTTTTGTTAGAGAAATGTTAACACGAGAACGAGTGTAGGAATTGTAAAATAAAAACTATATAATTAGTGGGAACCATA
>JARJHM010001861.1:0-12915 GCA_033356055.1 Carex pumila
CAGCCTTTGCAATCTGTTGTTCCCAACATAAGCTCTCTTTGCTCCAATGTTCTCGGAGCCGTCTTGGGAACTCAAAAACCTAATCCATGCCTTGTACCGCATGCATGATCGAAGGAACCATAGAAATACAACATCCAGTGTTTCGTCATACGCTAAATGATCACACGTTTCTGAAACTGAGTTATACAATTATAAAATCTCTATGATAATGTAATATAACTTAGTTCACGATCGAGCTGAATCAGAACATGCATGAAGCGGATCCCGAATATTAAGGGAAGATGCTTCTTTTACAGTTTATGTGTATATGAAAATTTCGTAATGGATGAACTCGGATATCAATTCTTGATACTTATTGGACTTGTTGCAATTGGAAGGAGAAAATGTTTTTATTTACTTGAATAGTGTTTCTTTGTTTAAATTAATTAATAACAAAATTCACAAATTGGAGATGCTATCTTAGATATATATACACCAAGCAAAACTCACAAATTGTGAACTTTTCACATGGTGTGATCAAAAGTCGAGAGGGGATCACGGCACACGAATTGTCACACCACATGAATTACTATGCATAGCGCGGATTGGTTCGTACTATGAATCAATATTTTTTTGTTTTTAAAATTTTAACCGTCGATCCAAACCGTTTAATATGATTTCTGTATGAATATTTATTTGTAAACTAAAATTCATATTTTTTAGAATTTCTTTTACTATTATTTTAGATGGTCCAATTTGTGGTCCATAATTTCAGATCAAGTGATTTTCTACCTATGTAAATATTAAAAAAACTCTAAAGAATGTAAAATTTAGTTTACAAGTATATATACATATGAATACCATATTAAATGGTTCGGATCAATCGTTAGAACTTTCAAATTGAAAATTTGAGTCCATAGCACAGGCCAATATATGCTATGCATAGTACCAAAGCCTCACTCTCTTATATTATGCATGAATCATATATTCCATAAATTGACAGCAGTCAGAAAGAGGGGTCCTTAATAGCTCACAGGCATTTTCTATCTGTTTGTGTGAATATCAATAGAGACGTGATTATTATTGTCATGCACATCCAATACACAAGTGTTGAATTGAGCTTCCACTGCGCTACTTTATCAGAGTAGTGATAATTTATATTTTGAATTTAATTATTTATAAAAAATAAAAAATAAAAAATAAAATCATATATTTTTGTTTAATGTTTAACACACATCATATGTATTTGAGAAATTTTGGTGTTTTTAATGTTATGAAGTCACAGGATTACAAACACATGCAGGTGCTAAGTCAGAAATATAAACTAAAAATACAAAATACTAAATATTCAACCATTCTTTTTCTTTCATTTTTAAACAAATTAGTTAAAATTCCCATAACAAAGCTTTACAAATAATACCGTCATTTTTATTTTTACCTATTTTTAATAATATTTTATTAAAAATAATCAGAATTTAGCCAAATTTTTAAAAATACCCAAACCGCATATATTTTATGCAGTTTGGATATAGGGTCCCAAACTGCAGAAAATATTTGCTATTTTTTTTTTTGCACTATAAATATAGGAGAAACTCTAACTTAATAATTCCATCGAAACTGTTTACATTATTCACTACACCATAATATACCTATCTATCATATTAATTTCTACATGCTCTCGTTTGAAAAATTAACAATTATATTGAAACCGTCTTCTCTAACTTAACAATTCAAACATACTGATTTCTACATGCTCTAAGTTTGTAAAGTTTTTGTACTTCTAGGGGCCATTTGAAAATTATGAGGGACTTCCTTGTATATTTCATATAATCAGAGAGGTTTATATGCAAAAGGGTATCATTTAATCATTTTTGAGCTTCAAGATTGATGTTGTTTCACATATACATTTTGTCAGTTTTATCAATGTTTGGACTTGAGATCTCTCAAACTACCAGTCAATTTTCATAATTTTTGAGTCATGATTTCATAATTTAAAAGCCATGCAAAGGCATGATAAATTTTAGAGTTGCTATTGTATACACTCTTTTACCAGTTTAGTTAATTTTTGAGACTTCATATTTCTTAATTTGTTTAGAAATTTTGTATGAACTTTGCAATCTTATTCTATGATGTCAAAATTACATGTTAATTAATTTTCATAATTTTTGGAACACGATTTCATGATTTAGAGGTCGTGAAAAGACAGGCAAATTTAAAACTGCTGCTGTGTGCACACTTATACCAGTTTGATCAATTTTTGATACCTAATATCTTTCATTCTATTTGAAAATTTTGTATAAAAATTTATAATCTTGTTCTATAATGTTAAAACTACATGTCAATCAATTTTCATAATTTTTTAAATATGATTTCATGGTTTAAAAACTGTACAAAGACAAATACAAATTTAAAACTACTGCTATGTACACACTTTTACTAATTTGGTGAATTTTTGAGACCTAATATCTTGATCTATTTAGACATTTTGTATAAAACTTTGCAAACTTATTCTATAATGTTAAAACTACATGTCAGTTAATTTTTGAGACATTTCATTATGTTAACTAAAGTGCAAATTGGACTCTAGAATGAAACCGTGTATTTGAAATAGTATGTTGCTCGTATTGTTGTTTAATTTAGTTGTATTTGGAGAATGTTGACCGATACTCTTTCGGAAATACACGGTTTGTTCGTTTTGTTATGTTACTTTACCCATGTTCTCTCTACTGAATTGGCAGCGACCCCAGTTTTCCCTGCAACCGTAGAATAAGTGGCATCGCCAATTCAGCAGAGAAAATAGGAGTAAAGTATTAAAGAGTGATTTAAACTCAGGGCAACAAGTTAAATTCAAAGAATGATTTATCATAATTTTGTGCTGTTATTTAACTCCCAACTCACAAAAATCAAGAGCCGAAGCTGATGACAACACACAGTATCCGAGTTTTTCAGCCTCTTAGCCAATTTTTAGTAAGCTAGAGAATAGTTTAACTCAGACAAAAGTAACATATCTAAAATTCAAAATTGAAAATTTGAATGCTCAGAAGTATCTGTTTTAATTGTCATTTTAGCACTGCTTCAAACAGGAGGTTCTCCCTTATTCAGGGTCCTGGATTCACAGTGCATCCATTTTGCAGACTAGTCCTCATTGAATTCAATTTTCAATTTGTAAACAAAAAAACAAATTACTTCCAATTTTTCCCTCAGAAATAATCCAATAATGTCATATGAGAATAAAAAGCTCACAGGAGGTTCACCCTTTTCAGGGACCTGGAGCTGTTTAAACCTCAAATAATGGACTCAATCATCATCAGGTAATATCAAATCTAAGACAAATCAAATCAATTTCATGGAAAAATGGACTCAGATATATATAGATAGCTTTATCAATCACGCATTATCTGAAGCAGAACTGACATTTAAGCTAAGATTGAATCCTCACAGCCAAATTTAATAAACTGAATCTGAATAAGGTGATGTAAAAACTAGAATAAAACGAATTAATATCAAGAGGAAATGGGCTCAGATATAATATAGCTTTATCAATCATGAATTATCTGAAGCAGAACTGACATTTTAAGCTAGATTTGAATCCTCACAGCCAAAATATTTCTAATTAAAAGAATTATTCTCAAATTGCAGATCAGATCAAGAAATTCAACCATAATTATCCATACTTCATTGATGAACTCAGAAGCGCGGATAAAGTACAATCCTCATCTCCGAATTGAGAAAAAAGAAGAAGCAAAATTAAACACGAAATTTGATATCGATTTAACTTTTTCCATCTCTTGACACAAATCATACATTAAAAATTCGTGATCTGTAACACTGAATGGCTGTTTCAATCTAGCACAGGCATTGGGGCTTTTTTCTTCAATTGGTTTCTCAGATAAGCCCGGGGTTAGCACCGCGCATCGATTTAGATCAAACAAAAACTTAACTAAAAATCATAAAATTGGCTTCAGAACAAAGCAGAAGAACCATTACCCAGCAATGGAGGTATACTACCAAACAGAGGAGGCGCCGCCTTAGAAAATTTGTCTACGAGAGATGCATTCTACGATGAAAGGCCGAGAACGGAGTTAATATAGAAAATAGAAAAACCCTAACACTTGGATGGCAGGGATCTCAACGGCTGGGATTAGACCAAAGAGGCGGCGCCTTTTAATAGTAGCCTTTGATTAAAGGGGACGCAAGAGCAGGGTCCAATCCCCATCTTAGGTTGGTTGTTAAGCCCATAATAAGGCCCAGTAATATGGCCCTGAAATGTATAATTTCATGAAGAGAGGCCATGATTTTAGGTTAGTGGTTAAGCCCATAGTCAGGCCCAGTAATATGGCCCTGAAATTATATAATTTCATGAGAGGCCATCCCTTTTCACAGATGAGAAGTGGTTTTGATTCATTTTGTTCGTTGTCTCCATTCGGATATAACTGGGTTCCTCCATTTTCGTCATTGTTGTTCATTTGAGTTCTCCTGAGCTAGCGACTAAATGCACTGTGGGCTTTGCCAATATCATCAAGGGTCTTGTCATAATGGGAGGTAAAGAGTAATCGAGTCATTTAGGCAAATTTTTAGATTTGAGTTAACGGTACGAATTTGGTACCGGTGATTCCCTACTCAGATTTTTCCATGTGTCTGATTTATTTCCAACTGGCACTCTTCCACTTCAATTTTCCAGAAACATGTATATTCTATCTGTCTCATACTTTGTCTTGATTTTTGCGACTTGTCTAATTCATGTATTTTTTTTTTTTTGGTTTTTTGGAAAAATATTGTTGTGAAAAATTTATCATATTTGATAATTGAATCAAGGTGCAGTATTATTGGAATTGATACTCGAATGTTATAATAACAATTTAGTTTTTTGAACAAGGATAGAAATAAAATACTGGCACCGACAGTTGCAGTAGATGAGAACTTCAAATATTATATATATTTTTTCTTTTAGGAAATATTCTAATAAAATTATATATATATAACTTTGGCAACTGCGTATAAATTATGAATACTTACATTATGAGGTATGATTATTTACAACACTTGATAATAATACTTTCAAATGTCATCTAGTGCCACAAGGAAAAAAATATTTGCTCAACGTGATCTGAATATTTTTCAATTACGTATTAATACAATCCACCATCAAACATAGTAATTTGTAAAACAAATATTAAATTAAGATACTTTCCAACGTAACAATTCATATTTCAGTTATAAGCATGAATACTTACGTTACGCGGTATGAATACTTACCATATTTGATATTAATATTTTTAAACGTTATCTAATAAAATATAGAAAATATGTTAGATACAAACACTTAATACATGAATTATTCACACTTGCATGACAAGGTATGAATATTTGCAATACTAGATATTAGTATTTTCAAACATTATCTAGTACCATATGAAATTTTTTTTGATAGAATTTGTTAGATACAAACACTTGATACACGAACTATTCACACTTGTATGACAATGTATGAATACTTACAATACTTGATATTAATACTTTCAGATATCATCCAGTGTCATGTGAAAAAAATTAATATAATTTGTTAGATAAAAACACTTGATATATAAACTATTCACACTTGCATGACGATGTATGAATACTTGCAATACTTTCTGATATCATCTAATGTCATATGAAAAAAAAATAGAATTTGTTAGATACATATATTTGATACATGAACTATTTACACTTTTATGAGGAGGTATGAATACTTATATACAATATATTAGTACTTTCAAACGTCATCTGATGCCAAAAGAAAAAAAAATATTGTTGATAAAATATTTTAGATAAAACACTTGATACATAAACTATTAACATTTGCATGACAAGGTATGAATACTTGTAATATTTGAAATTAATACTTTCATACATTATCTCGTGTTATATGAAAATAAAAATAAAAATTTTATAGATTTTGTTAGTTACTAACACTTGACATATGAACTATTTAGACTTGCATGACGATGTATAAATACTTGTATTACTTAATATTAATATTTTCAGACGTCATCCTGTGTCATATGAAATTTTTTTTTGATAAAAATATGTCAGGTACAAACACTTCAGACATGAATTACATACACATGAATTACGAGATATGGGTACTTGAATGAGGTATGAATACTTGAACAAGGAGATATGAATACTTACACGACAAGGTATTCACGACTATGTATGAAAACTTGCATGACTAAGTATGAGTACTTGCATGGTAGACTACCCGAAAGTACGTCATCATAGATCTCATTTGGAAGAGAAAATTATGTAAAAAATGTCAATGGTTTTAGATTTCCAAATTTCCTCACAGATCATCAGAAATATTGATGAGATTGAATGGAGGAAAAAAAACCCGACTCTAAAAACATGTAGAAGATGTATGTATGATGTGTCTAGTTTTTTTTTTTTTTTGAAATATTTGGTATCTTAGATATGAATACTTGATATATTATATATTAACACTTGCGCTCATAAGTATTCATATTTGCACGCGTCAGTTATAAAATCTATAAAATATTAAGTAGTCTCTTAAGTAATTAATGAAGTATAGTTAGTTAACGGCCTCCACAAGTAGTTATTGACTGGGGGATGAATGAAAGAAATTAATTGGAGGATAGTTAGTTGATTCCAAATAAAAAATGAGGCCGCAGGATATTGGGTGGCTCCCAGTGTTTGAGGCCGTAGGGGTATTGGATGTCCCAGGTAATTTTCTAATTCTTCAGAAAACGTGATTTTTTTTTTTTAGAATATGATATAAATAAAAATTTCAGAATATATGATTGAGTGTGAACATTTTTCTTACTATAATTAATTGGTTTCCTCGCGTATGATAATGTATGAATTAATAATTATTAATATTTTATCCTTATGTTATAACATATAACGGAAATATATTATAAAAGAATAAAAAAATCAGTAAATTAGAAACTAATTGTACTCGTGCAATTATCGTGAATAAGAGCAATATATTTTTTTAATTATCTTAAATCATCTTTACGTGTACATTGATTTATATTTTAATCTGTCAGATTCATAAAATAGCGTAATTCTCTTTCTCTTCACCCAAAACCAATGTTTTTAACATCAACAAACTTCATTTCAAGACATCAACAGGCTTCTGAAATGATAGTACCATGCACGCAAACAATGTCTGCGTGTAAGGTTAAAATTTTAAAATAATAAGATGGTAGATAAACAAATTTCAGCTAAAATGATAGTACAGCCTGAAATATTTCGTTTATGTAGAGTATAACTGTTAACCTTTTATTGCGTGTAAGCATAATATCTGCTCTACCAGAATCCAACAGAAAGAATTCCAATTTAGATCAGGGAAAAAATAACTTCTGGAGACCAGGCATCTCTTTCTCTTTGTTGTTCAGGAGACAATAATTTCTGATATGCATTAACAGGACATGCAGCAATTCTACAGCACCATCTCCAATCCCATAACACATATTTTGATGTCAGTCTTGTCTATATATCATTTATCAAACTTTTTCTAACATTAATTGCTAGAGCAAATAAAATAATTGGCACGAGTAGCTTGTAGTATATCAAATCTATGAACAGAACTATATATATATATGTACAGAACTGTGGCAATATATAGCACTTACAATTGTATAATATCCTGATCATATTCCAGTAGTGTTCTGTTAATTATGCTTAACCAATTGTGTAGTAGATCTGTAGATGCAACCACATTTCTATTTTAAGTTTTTAACCCAAACTGAAAGCAGAGGCAACAAGTCAACAACAGTAATTATTATTAATTCTAAGAAACTTATTCAAAACACTCAATTATACATGCTTGTATACATGCTCACAGCATACCATAAGCAGCACATACATCCTTATATAGATTCTGCAAATTAAGGAGAAATATTTTACATATTAATTAATTAAAGGCCACCAGACATGTGCACCTTTTTGTTAGAATCATTTTCCATCTAGCTAGAGCAGCAACACTCAGGCAGGAATCTTGTAGTAGTGCTGATGCACACTGTACTTACTTCCTTTAGCTACGGGTTGCTTAGCCATCTTGGTTTGAGGCGGAGGCGGGTACGAGGTGAGCACATAGCCTCCATACTCCTTAGCAGCCTGGTAAGCATCAATACATTTTTCATTTTTACCAGAACCATACTTAACCGGTACCTTCCCTTTTCTTGGTGGAAAGACGTTGCTGATTAAAGCAAACGCCTCCTTTCCCAATTTATTAAGGTCCCTTTGTTTTTGGGGATTTGAGGCCATATTTTTGGAGCCTTGGATGTGTATAGGAATTAGTTATATGTGAGGACTTGATTTTGGTTGTGACTTGTGAAATGCTGTTAGCATAGAGCCATGGGTTTTTATAGCAGGGTCAAGTGTTGAATGGTTGACCGTACCTCAAGTCAATGGAGATAGATATAGGTTTAGCCTTAGAGAATGTTATGGTGAAATTGTTGGGGTTTAACTTCCGGTTGTGGGGTTTTCTCAAATTCCATTATTATTGGAACGTGTCAACAGGAAAGGGACTTGGATATGCCCCGACGGAAGGACCTTATGAAGAACATTTTTTGGATAAATATCATCTTATAAATCTTATTTATACGAAGCACTAAAATTGCGATAAATATCATCTTATAAATCTTATTTATATGAAGCACTAAAATTGTGCTCTGGAACTCTAAAGAGAAAGAGAAAAAAAATGTGGAGGTGAATTCTCTATACAAACTAAAGGTTTAAATAGCATTTATCATATTATAGGGGAATGACTAAAGAATGACGCGATGTTCATATGGTTTACTATAGCGCCAATAGCATCATAGTTTTTATGATTCAAAAACACTGTAGTAGCGATATAGTGCACTATATTTAAAACTTTGATTCAATTTATGTAACACTTTTTTATGTTGTATTTCCTCTTTTTCCTTTACATATCTCTGTTTGGAGGTTGGATCGAGGCTAATTAAATGGCTATATTTTTTGGAAAAAAGATATTGACAGAGCTAATTTTGTTTTACGCACGTATGTTACAATCAATGGAGATAAAATGTCAAAGTATATGACTGGCACGCTGTATACAAAGCCAAAAAAATAATATAATTTTCAATTCCTTTTTACAACTAATTGCCTATAATATGAATTAATTTAAGCTTCTTTTAGACTGTCAACTTTTGCAGATCTGTTATAACTAAGTAAATATAAATATAAATACAAATAAAAATATATAATATATTTTACCTAACAATAACTTAAATCAAGCTCTGATTAAAAATTATAACAAAAAAATTAATTTTTTTCTAAGGTTACCTAATTAATATATAACAATCAGGTCGTATTTTACTCGACCTTTATACAAAATTTTGTAAGGAATGTAATTATTGGGTTAATAAATTAAATCCGTATTTTTTTATAGTAAAGGTTGGAGGACCAGTCACTCAAATAATATCTTTGTTATTACAACAAATAATTTTTCTCATTTAAATTTCAAACTCATGACTTATGACATCATAAATCATGCATGAATGTTTGTCACTAGATCAAATCCAACCCGTACTTAACCAGTCAAAATCTAAATCTACAACATTTTTAATCAAATCGATTAGATTAATCATATTTATCGAATTATACATATTCTCATAATTATTTCCAAATAAATAAAAAAGAATAATCCAGTGAGCACGCCTGAATCCATACACACATACACACAATCTTCCAATCTTCTGAAAGAAGATATAATTATTTTTTTCGCCAACAACACTTCAACATTGACGGAGGAGAAAATTTTATAATTCAAGACGAGGTCACATCAACTTCAAACAAATAATATCCAATACCAGAATCTACATATTCGAATTCGTTCTCAGCCTGATGTACAAGCTGCTGCTCTAGCTAATCACAGCCGTCTGATTACAATCAGAGCGGCCAGCTGGATCCTCTTACCTTGAAGATACATCATACATATGAGGTAGCTTTCAAATTTGGAACTAATCTGTGTAACACAAGTTCACCGCTCAGATAATTCCCGGAAAAGATTATAACAATATGTATACTCTGTTACCTCTTTTTTTTCTTTTTCTTTTTTTTGATAAAAGTGACAAGTCATCTTTTCATTAGAAATAAAATAGTTCATACAAAATTGATAAAACTAAAAATAATAAAAAACCCTCAAAGTATAAAGAACCAAAAGGATATCCAAAACAAATATCATAAAACATATATACAACGCAAAACATAGTGCCAGAATAACTAAGTAACAAGAACACTAAGATAAAATAACCCCAAGACAAAGCACACACAAAGTACAGAGTAATACATATATACTAATCATCTCTAACAATAAAACAAGAAGTAGATGCATTGGCAAAAGAAGAGATGCTTCTGAAATGAGTTAAAAAAATGCATTATAGAACAGGAAGACACATATCAATGACATGAAAAAAATTATATTTCTTTCATCACACACGGATTATACAATAAAATCGTGTAGAATTGATGAAACATCTCATATACACCTGTCTGAAAATGTGCTCCAGAACTTTTGAAAATGCCCTCCAACATTCATACAAGGTTTTAATAAAAAAAACCCGTGTACAATATGATCAAATTGTACACGGTTTTACTGTTTACAACAGTGTATGAATGTTGAAGCATATTTATACACAGTTGTAAATATTAAATTAATATACAATAATATGCTAAAAAAGTTATTCTGTACACTCAAATTTTGTAAGGGAATTTTTTGGCTCTAAAATTTATTTGACTGCATCTTTGTTGTGGTAAAATTTTCTCCTTTTATTCAAACTGTGACTAGTAAACTTCACAAGATATATATAATTAATTTCTTCGGTTTGGTGCCACCAACATATATTTTAGGGTATCATATCTATAGCAGGATATGAATCTGCTGCTATTTTGAGAAAAATAGCAGCTTGCTATTCGTTTATGTGCCTATTTCTCTCTTTAAAAGAGGAAGAGAGAGAGGGGAGAAAAACGGTAGAGAGAGATAGAGAGAATAGCACGTAGAGTATCGAATTTGAATAATAGCAGATTTCGTTCTATCTACAGCATGTGTGCTCATCTACCTGGAGCATCTTTAGATGGTAGGAATAAAGTTTTTGAAAAGAGAGATTATAACAAAAAAGCGTATTATGATAAATTTGCTAGCTTGAACTTTACATTCCACACCTCTGCTTGTAGTGAGAAAGAAATAAAAATCATAAAATCATAATCGACCTAATTAAGTGTATTAAATGAAAAGCAAATGGTAGAAACTTATCCACTTTGCTCATCTAATTGTACTTAAAAATAAAAATAAAAGCAATTTATCATGAGTCGGTACACTTTTATTTTTATAATTAATTATTTCGTGATGCATGCTAATAATCGTCTCAAATAATATCATTCCGAAATCGCTAATCAATAAGGATGAGTATTGTGTGTAAATGTTATACAAATATTTCAAGAACTGTGAATACTGAACAAAATTTTATTAAAAATAATTCATACTTTGTTGAAAGAAGTTGTACATGATTCACATGCATGTTCATTAGTCACTAGCTAATGAGCATGTGTCATATATATGACTCATCAGCAGTGTAGAGTGGAAAAAATAGCATAGCAGAGTTGACTCTGTCATGGAACGGCATGTGTCATATATGTGACTCACCAGTAGTGTAGAGTGGAAAAAATAGCATGGCGGAGTCGGCTTTGTCATGAAATGGCATGGTTACGGTACGGAATGGTACGACACGTGTGTTGGTAATTATGTGTTGTGACTTGTGTGTCCTATGCCATGACCATATTTAGAAAAGTTAGTACGGCACGTCATGCGAAAGATCTAGTAATGATATGACACGTGGTCACGTTCGTTTAGGTACGGTGTGACTCACGTAGTGTGACCGAATATACCGTAACCACCCCTTGATATTTTATTTATGTCATGACACATCACATAAAAAAATAATTTGATTACAATACGATATGGCACGAGACCAAAATCACTCACATCATGACACTGCATCACACCTTTTTTTTCCACTCTAAGTGGTGAGTCTATGATTTCTCACATGCGAAGAATATTATTTTAATGGGCCCTGATAATTATCCCCCCACTCTCATCCCCGCATTACCCTCAATTTTATTTGTTCAATCTCGTTCACATTTCTCACGATCTACAATGAATTTTGTGAATCTAAAGCTATGAACGTCTTTTACGCAATTTTATATTTCAAATGAGATCCATAATGACATACTTTCGAGCTCGTCATCACACAAGTATTTATACCTCATCATCTAAGTATTTATATCTAGTATTTTCCACAAATGACACTGCTGACATTTAAAAATATTAATATCAAGTATTACAAGTATTTATACATAGCCACTGAAATATTTATATTTATGTGGTCAACTATTTTTGTTAGAGAAATGTTGACGCAGTGATGATTGTAGAAGGTTGATGCAGAGATGCGAAGTGCACGATTGAAAATAAATATTTACTAGTATAGGTATAAATACTTGTATAATGAGGTATAAATACTTGTGTGACGATGAGCCTGAAAGTATGTCATCATGGATCTCATTTGAAAGATAAAATTGCATATAATACGTTCATAGTTTTAGATTCACAAAATTCCTCATAAATCGTGAGAAATGCGGACGACATTAAAAAAAAGAAAGAAAAAAAACCCACATTTAAAAACGTGTATGATTCTTCTTTCTATATGGGTTGAGTGGTCCTGCCATATAGTCATATCAAGTTAGACATATAAGTATTAATATCTTAATTTGCAAGTGTTAATTTATTATCTTCCAAGTATTTATACCTATAAATTTAATTAAACTTGGAAGACCACAGTTTTTTGAATAAATTTAATTAAACTAGTTAGTTAAGTTAGTTTATGAAAGTTAAAATATGTTTAAGAGATAGGA